>JAABKJ010001274.1:0-31133 GCA_011634705.1 Andricus grossulariae | reverse complement strand
CTTGACCTCATATGCTTTCTTAATATATAAAAACTTTACAAAATCTTTAATGTCTGAAAATACTTATCTCAACATTAAAAAATTTAGTTTTTACCATTTTATTTTAATTGTAAAATAATTGTAATTGGAAATGATTGTATTAATTGTAAAATAAATTTAACAAAATTTATTTTATAAAGACATATCTCATGATTTTAAAAGGATAACACAATGTCTGAAGGTAATTCTTTGTATTATTTTAATAACTAATGAACATAGTTTTAAAACATTTTTTTTATTGTCGAAAATTCATTTTATTAATGTTAAATTCGACCGCTTTTTATTGAAAATATCTTTTCTTTAATGCAATAGCAATTATTGCACTTTTCGTTGAGAATTAACCTTTTTTGCCTGAAAATGAAACTATTCGGTTGAAAATGTTTTTTTTTTTTGTTCAAATTTTGATTTAAAATACTTGAAATCTTAGAAAATATTTCGAAACTTTCTGAAGAATCACAGAAAACTTATTTGAAAAAACTTACTGAATTTTTTTTGAAATTTGGTCAAGAATCATGTAAAAATTATATTTATATAACCTTAAAATAAGCGAGCAAAATACTTTAAAAAATAAATAGTTATTCCAACTTTTTATTTTGTATACAAAAACATTTTTCGCCTTCAATTATAATTTTAATGCAATTTTCCTGTTTTCTTCACTAAAAAATGTTTTGATTAAAAAAATTTTTGATTTTATCGAAAATGCATTCTTTTCAAATTGATTTCAACTGTTTTTAATTAAAAAATAGAATATTTTCATTAAAATAGCAATTATTACACTTTTTCTTGAAAATTCAGCTTTTTTGTGTTTGAAAATTGAACTGTTCAGTTAAAACTTTTTTTGCTGTAGAAATTTTCATTTGAAATATCTGAAATATTGAAAAAAGGGCATAGCAGGATAAGCATGCATGTCCTGCCTCCGCTCGGATCTGGTTGAGATTTTTAAAGTAAATTGGCACTGATGTAAGACTAAATTTCCCAAAATATTATATTTGAGAAATAATTTTTATGTGAGTTATGAGGGTTAGAAGAAAAATAAAAAAATCAGTTTTTCTCCAGAACGGTTGAACAGATTTTAATGGGCAAAAAATATGTTATGGGACTCAATGAGAGAATGTTGTGGAAAAATTTCGAATTTTTTTTCTCAAAAAATACAAGTCAAAAAAAATTTTCAAAATTTCTTTGAATTTCTTTTTATGAGATGAATTTGAGCAACTATTACCATATTTTGTCTAAAAAATCTGTAAACACCGTAGAATAACATATCCGAGTTTCAAAACGCTCGGAGGTGTAATATATAGTTTAATATAAGAAAGACCGCGGGCGCGTCACGTACGGTCTCCGACGCGCTGTACAAGTGCATCACTCTGTACGCAACAGCATCCTTAGACACATTGTGCGACTCGAAATACTTAAATAACTGGTCAAATTTTGAAAAAAAAAATTTTAATTTGAAAAAGGAGGTTCATTCAGTACATGGGCATTAATTATTCATTTTTTACAGAATCGCATAACATGCACAAGTCACAAGTTTTCACAAGTTGCAGTACGATTGCAGGCTCCTCATCAAAGGGCGCTTTTTTGATGTAAGTCCCCTCGCTCCTCACAAATCGGAGCGCTTTTTTTATATGAGCCCCCTTGCCCTCACAAATCGGAGTCCTTTTTTATGTGAGGCCCCTCGCCTATAACAAATCGGGGTGCTTCTTCAATTTAAGTCCCCTCGCCTCTCACAAAGCGGGGTGCTTTTTAATGTGAGGCCCCTCGCCTATCACCAATCGAAGTGCTTTTTCAATGTGAGTCCCCTTCCCCTCACAAATCGGAGTGCTTTTTTCATGCGAGGCCCCTCGCATCTCACAAATTGGGGTGCTTTTTCAATGTGAGCCCCCTCGCCCCTGACAAATCGGGATGCTTTTTCAATGTGAGGCCCCTCGCCTCTCACAAATCGAGGTGCTTTTTTAATGTAAGTCCCCTCGCCCCTCACAAATCGGGGCGCTTTTTTAATGTGAGTCCCCTTGCCTCTCACAAAACGGGGTGCTTTTTTAATGTGAGTCCCCTCGCCCTTCACAAATCGGGGAGCTTTTTTAATGTGAGTCCCCTTTCCCCTCACAAATTGGGGTGCTTTTTTTTGTGAGGCCCCTGGCCTCTCACAACTCGGGGTGATTTTTTTATGTGACTCCCCTCGCCTCTCATGAATTAAAGTGCTTATTGCCTGCAAGATCCCTTCAATTCTAATCGCTATCTTCTCCGAATACAGGAGTAATATTGTTCCCCTGAAACAATGTACTGAGAATTTCAGCTAGTTTCAAAACTTTGGACAAATATCTCGCTTGACATGAATAGTAAATTAAAAAGCAAGGGGCCTCACATTAAAAAAGCACCCCGATTTGTGAGGGGCAAGGGGACTCACATAAAAAAAGCGCCCCGATTTGTGAGAGGCGAGGGTACTCGCATGAAAAAGCACCCCGATTTGTGAGGGGCAAGGGGACTCACAAAACAAGCGCCCCGATTTGTGAGAGGCGAGGGGACTCACATTAAAAAAGCACCCCAATTTGTGAGGGGAAAGGGGACTCACATTTAAAAAGCGCCCCGATTTGTGAAGGGCGATGGGACTCACATTAAAAAAGCACCCCGATTTGTGAGGGGCAAGGGGACTCACACCAAAAAAGCGCCCAGATTTGTGAGAGGCGAGGGGACTCATATTGAAAAAGCACCCAGATTTGTGATAAGCGAGGGGACTCACATTAAAAAAATACCCCGATTTGTGAGGGGTAAGGGGACTCAGACCAAAAAAGCGCCCAGATTTGTGAGAGGCGAGGGGACTCACATTAAAAAAGCACCCAGATTTGTGAGAAGCGAGAGGACTCTTATTGAAAAAGCACCCCGACTTATGAGAGGCGAGGAGCTTCACATTAAAAAAGCACCCCGATTTGTGAGGGGCGAGGGGACTCACATAAAAAAGCGCCCTTTGATAAGGGGTCTGAAATCGTACTGCAACTTGTGGCACCTTTAGAATAAATGACTTGGACAGTAATGGGAAGTTCGTCGCAAAATGTGTCTAACGATGCTGTTGCGTACGAAGCGAGGCACTTATACAGCGCGTCGGAGACCGTACGTGACGCGCCCAAGATCTTTTTTATATTAAACTATGTACTACCCCTCCGATTATTTTGAGACTCGGATATGTTATTTTACGGTGTTTAAAGACTTTTTGGACAAAAGATAATGATAGTTCCTCAAATGCATCCCATAAAAAAAATTCAAACAAATTTTGAAATTTTTTTTTGATCTGTATATTTTTGAAACAAAATTCAAAATTTTTCTACAACATTCTCTCATTGATTCCCATCATACATTTTTTGCCTATCAAAATCGGTTCAGCCGTTATTGAGAAAAACTAATTTTTTGATTTTTCTTCGAACCCCCATAAATCCCATAAAAATTATTTCTCAAATATAATCTTTTCGGAAATTTAGTCTTCCATGAGTGCCAACTTACTGTAAAAATCTCAATCAGATCCGAGCGGGGGCAGCACATACATGCTTATCCTGCTATGCCCTTTCATTTTTTTTTTTATAAACGTACTTTCTTTGGGTGGAATCTAGTGAAGGTTTCGAAAAAAACACATTATACCTAAAAAGCTTTACTGGAGGATATATTTGCTAATTGTTTATAAATATGCTTTAATTATAAAATAAAAAATTGTTGTCTGCTAGTATCAATTATTCTAATAAGGGGTTATGATAATATTTGTTATTACTTGAAAAGGAGATTATGTATTTAAAAATAGCTATAAAATTACAGATCCGATGTCCAATAATAACAAAAAAGTTAATTTGAATAATTTTGATAAGAGTATAAGTAATTAATATTCTTTTAAATGTTTTAATGTGCATATCTACTAATTGTATTCACTGATTGTATTTACTAATTACGTAATGAACGGATCAGTATTTGTTAAAAAGCATGATAACATTTTATATTTCGCTCAAAACGCGGTAAATCCATCTACATTGTATCATTGTTGGAAATATTCTGATATTTATGATTACGTTACAAAAGTAACAGGAAGTTTTATTGAATTCACGATACTTTTACGTATAATCTTACGTTAAATTTACGAAAATTTTGATAAATAACAAACTTGTGTAATTGTTCAATTAAATTAAGTCTCATTAATAATATTTATTTATTCTTAATGTTTTAAAATCTTCTTCGATAGATTCTTTATCCAATTCGTCATGCCCAATTTAATAAATAAAAATATTTGCATATTGGCTTTTAATCATAGATGCCTTGAAATATAATCGTATCAAATTTTGATTAGAGTTTTAAATTACAACTGATCTTTCAGTTCTGAAAAAACTTGCAATAATTACAACTAGCACGAATAAAATGAGAAAAATCGCTTGAACAATAATCATGCTCGTCTTAGAATGAACAAGCGTCCAAAATCGGAGTTCAATTTTGGATTGCTGCACACAAGAAAGAATTAACTTTCCTAATTTGTGCGTATTTTAGTGAAAATGTTGACCAAATAAAATTATTAAACAGTAAAGATGAATTCCTAATAAGAGTCTGACTGGACTTGTTCAGAATTAAAATTTGAAACGTTTAACCACAATTTAAAAAATTCTTAAATTTGCATAAAAATTTAGTATAAACAAATATTTGCTCAGATGGTTTGAATTAAACACAGCGTTATTGCTTCTTGCATTTCGTGGAAAAATGGCGTCTCCCTTGTGATAAAACAATGATTTTTGTTTAAAAAAGGGCTAAATTTTGAATTTGTTTATGATAAATATTCATACGAATATGAATGTTGTTGAATGCTAGTTTAATCACGTACCAGGAGTCTATAAATATTATGGTGAATCGAAAAATACAAATTTCATCAATTTAAAGTGCCTTGGCACTGAAGTCTCCTTTTGGGTCCCTTATAACGTGTATAAAATTTGAAATAAATTGATTAATATCTTGAGGTTGGGTGGAGTCAAGAAGGAGAAAAAAAAATGGTTTAATTGCAGTTTTGGAAAGACAGTAAATATTATTGCTGTTTCTTAATCTGCATAATATTCCTAATTTTTACCATTTTTTTAGATTTTTTATTTGAGTTTAAATAGGACAAATTAAATTTTGTATGGAGACCTAAATATGAAAAAATCTAGAAGATCTGAAAATTAAAAATAATTTTTTGTTCAGCATAAAAAACTCTCTTATTTTCGAAATGTACTTCCAGAAAAATTGAGAAGATAAGGTTGGTAAAAATGACGAGTTAATTTTAAAAATTTAGCAACTCATCATTTTTAACGATCTGATAATAAACGATCTATAAACAATTAAATTTCTCCTATATAAACCCAAATGAAAAATCTGAAAAAATTGTAAAAATTAGGCATATTATGCAAATTAAGAAACAAAAATTACATTCACAATTTTCTCAAAATACTGCTCCTGAGGTAATTATAGAATTTGGATTTTTCTATCCATCCTAATGAATACTTTTATTGTACAAGAAAATGTGCTTTTATGGAGGAAAATGGCTACATTATGCATTCGTCGGTGATAAT
Source organism: Andricus grossulariae (assembly GCA_011634705.1). NCBI lineage: Eukaryota > Metazoa > Arthropoda > Insecta > Hymenoptera > Cynipidae > Andricus > Andricus grossulariae. Next base: position 25,530 of record JAABKJ010001274.1, on the reverse strand, counting down.
TTTTTTATAAAAATGATAGGTATTGTTCAGTGTTAGATCTTATTGACTATAAACTGTTGAGCATGCGTTCAGTATTAATTTTACGTAAACAAATAATTTGTAGACAATCAAACTTTTCAAAATTTCGCATTAATTTATCAAACTAGTTCATTACTAATATCAGTCAGCACAGTGTGACAACAGTTAGAAACTTTGAAAAAATGTTTCTGGAAAATAACATAAAAATGCAGCATTTATTTATCAATGTCAACTTGAGAAGGCTTCAAATATTACTAATTAAGGAAGTCAGAAAAATTACTGTCGTCTTCAGGTTGAACAACAATAGTTAAAAATTATTTTTTTGAACTCACAAATTGAAATTTACAAATGTTCAAGTTTTTTAAATCTTTTTAAGATACAAGTCTTTCTTTGTTGGATTGTATCAGAATGTTTTTTTTTCGCAAGACCAAGAAATACAGAGATAAAAAATCCAGAGTTAGATTTGTTTCCTTATTTATTATAAAAGTGAACAAACAATGCATTTAGTACATAGTGTGCTGAATATTAAGGATCATTGACATAGATTATTAATAAAATAACCAATAATTTGAATATGGGGTAAGTTAAAAATAAATTATACATCAGAAAATACAACCCTAGACATCATCTTTACAATGTTTATCAGCGATCTACTTTAATCTAAGTTGTGGTCACATTTGATCATTGTCATTCTCAATTATTTACCTGCGAATCGAAGAAAATGATTGTGAGCTCGCTCTAATCTTATTTCATAAATAATATAAAATGGAGACCAGATATTCGAAGAAAATTCAAGCTGTGGGCGAACAAGAGTAAAGAATAAAGTCATGAGCGCTAACGTATACTTAACTTAGAAGAATTTCTAATGACGAGAGCCCAAAGGTCTGAGGGATTTATGTATAGCTTTCGAAACCTGATCGATATAAGAAAGCTGTTCATCAAAGAACAGCCCCAGGTCACGCACCCCCATCACTCTTAGTAGATCCTCATTAACAATCTTGTACTCATGCCTTATAGTTACTTTTTTCCACGAAGAAGATGTTATTGAACACTTTTTAGTGTTGATGTGCAATCCATGTAAAGATCACCAATCTGGCAGCCTGTTGAAATCATTTTGTAGTCCAATGTAATCAAAACAGGATAAAATTACTCTGAACATTTTAAGGCTATCTGTTTCAAATGAAAAGTAGTTACAGGATTTTAAAACGGTATCAACATCTTCCAAAACAAGGATAAAAAAGAGCGGATCAAGACGCGACCGCTGCAGCACCCCAGATATTGCATTGAATACGTAACTTGAATCCAAGAAAGTAAATGAGACCCGAGTCCCAGAGATCTGGCTTTTTTAACCAGAATATTGTAATTGCCTGATTCTTTTGACTGTGTTGCAAAGCGTGAAAAGGAGAAAAAATTAGTCATAGGGTATCTCCCACTCAAGAAGCCATGCAGCTCATCAATGAGGTATTGGTAGGAACTAAATACAATTTATCCTTGATGATGATCTCAAAAACTTCAGCTAAGGAACGCAATACAGCTATCGGTCGATAGTTTATAACATCACTGCGGTTTCCATATTTATGAACAGGGATAACTCTACTTTTTTCCACTCTTGGGGACAATTATAAAAAATTAGAAAAATAATTAAAAATATCAGATACATCGAAAGGATCAATGATGAGCAACGAGACTTAACGAGGTATGGAGGCACATCATTAGGAATATACTATAAGATAGTATCAGATAGTGAACACTGGACACAAATTGTGGACGGCGCACTATGAATAAACTTAAAGAGTTAAAAAACAAAAAAGTTAATTTGAATAATTTTTAAAAGAGTATAAGTAATTAATATTCTTTTAAATGTTTTAGTGTGCATATCTAATTATTTTATTTACTAATTACGTTAGTTAGTTTCGGCCTCTCCGTTCTTAAGGAGCATATTGCTGGCAGATGTATTACGCATATAATTGACAAACTTCCAAAATGACTTAGGATTCTCGATAATGAAATTCTCGCGTTTAGTTATAAAATCAAGGTTGCACGTGTTAGACAGGGTTTTACGTTAAGGCCTAGATTGTGACAAATTCTGATAGTCACGCTACAAGACATTTATACACATTAGTAACAATCGCTCATTGAATATGCAGACTTTATTTGAATGCAAAAATGTTTCTTGATTATTAAAAACTAATGCCATTAGAAGTTGGGACTATGACTCTGTCTACTGTAGTGTGGACTTGCCCACAGGAAAAGTATTATAGGTACATCGTTATAAGCCTATAATAATTTTTCTTCTAAAATATTTTCGTAATGTAATAAAAAGAAAATTTTTTCATGTGTATTCAAAACGGAGAGATTTGGACATTGAAGAAAGATTCAAGCCTTTATTACGATGATACTTTGACTTTTCATTTTATTCACCAGATTACGTCTTTCTCACATCTAGTACTTCAAAATGATTGGATATTCTCTTTTCTTTGCCTACGGGAGTTTCGTCCCGTTCATTTTCGCTCAATTCAACAACAACACCGCTGTGCATGTTTATTTTCGCCCGTTTTTGAGAGCCATTAATGCGCGAATATATTGCTCGAAGAACTCGATTATTACGGTCCAATATTGCCAGGATGTCACCAGAACCTGTTGTCAAAACATTTTGCTCTTTGGTTGGCATGAGCAAAGCGACATTGCGTTCTCCTCTCAAATGAATTTGTTTATCTGCAGGAAAAGTGTATCTGCGAATTTCAAATACCCGGTATGGATTCGTGCGGGGAATAAGCCTGATATATCTAAGTTGGCTTAATTCAAATCCAAGTATGGATGAAGAAGGATGTCTGACTGAAGTAGACCTGTAACTGGTAGGAGGAGACCTGGACCGATCACGATAAATAGACCCGGCCGGAGAAGGAGACCTGTTACGAGAATTAGAAGGTGTGGAGCGAGGAATACCAGGAAGAGGCTCACCATTAGGTAAGCAATCGAACGTTGAACTTAAATCTGCAACGAGAAATGGAGTATTAATTTGTTTTATTGAGTACGAAATCGTGTGTCGGTATTGCTTTAATGCAATTCCTAAATGGAAATATAGAAATGACTGACAGCTGCGAGGCGGGGACTGCAGAACTAAAGGTTATACGTCTTGTATATAAGAAGATAGGCTACGCGTAAAAAGTGAAATGATTCATATCGTTCTTTTTATGTGTTGTAGAAAACTGATTGTGGGTAAGTTCGGGTTGGCTCGGATAATTTGGAGTAGATCATATAATTAAAAAGTAGGTATTGAAAGACTATAACCATTTCGATGCAGACTAGTGCACCAAAGGCCGTTCTTCTATCGACAAGAAGACTTTTCACTACACTAGTCGACAAAATAACATCAAAACTCAATTTTTATATAACATTGAGTAGCTTAGTGGGTTAGAGTACCAGATAGACAACTGTAGGTCAGTGTGTAAATCTCAGCGCAGCTAAAGAGGAAATTTTTCGCATCTGAAGACTATGACCATTTTGATTTAGACTAGTAGATCAAAAACCGCCATTCCATCGACATCAAAACAATTTGTGGTGTAATTAATGCCAAAAATGTTTAATATTTAAATGTTATGTTGAGGTTCCTAACACAAAAATTGATATGTTAGAAGCAAAAATCGTTAAGTATATTGACGAAAGCCACCGGCCTTCAACAATTTTAGGTTGTTTTTACGAGATTCCATAGAAAATTGGTATTTGGAGAAAAAACCACCAATTCTTGATGAAGGCTAACAAGATGTTTCATGTAAAATACCATACTACTTTGAAAAAATATGAGCATAAACTTCAAGGCTCGCTTCAATTCCTGATAAGCTGCATTTCTAAATATCCATTTCTGCTTAAAAAACCTGAGCTTAACCTTGGATTCTTACAAATTTCAGGATACATTCAATACGTGATGATATTTCTTTTAAAATATTGATTTGCGTTGAAAAACTTCAAATATACATAACCTTAGACATCATCATCTCTTCTCAAGTAATAATATATATTTTTTAATATTGGTTTTTGTTTAGAAAGGTCAAACGTCACCTTAACTTCTCAAAGCTTGCAAGATTCCTTTAAGGCTGATGTAGGGGTTGATGTAACCTAGAAAACTCACCTGAAAAAATCAATTCGAAACGCAAGCGCGACAAATGTTTAGGGGGGGGGGCAATTTTTTTCCTCTTGGAAGCTCAAATCCATATTCGAGGCTGAAAGTCCCTGCAGATTGTCGGCAGTTGCGATAAATATGTGAAATTTCTTAAATATTGCGTTTCCAAAGCAGCAGAAAAAAACAGAACTGGCGCGATATTCAAAACGGAAAAAATATTCCAACAGACAAAAGAGTGATAATTTTTATAAAGTTGTAATCAATCATTAAAAATCATGGCAAATGTATCTGATAAAAAAATGTATTCGAGAAAAAAACACTAATAGAAGGAAAAATATATTTGGAATTGATTTTTTCAGTTGAGTTTTCTAGGTTACATTAACCCCTACATGATCCTAAATAGCTCTCCAAAATAGTGAATGTTTTTTTTTTTTGTTTTGAAAATTGATTTCCGTTGGAAAAACACACAAAGAGAACTTTCAATTATTAAAGCTTCAGTTTTCCTCAAGAACTGATTTTTTTTACAGGTACTATTTTTCTTTGTAGAAATGTAAACAGAATCACAAACTGTTAAAACATATTATAGCTTTTCTAAATAGTAATTGATTTTTATTTTACAATATCCTTTTTCGGAAGAGTTGTGCCAAAAAGTCTTAGAATTAGGTCAAAATTGGAAGAGCTATAATACCTTAGAAATAACTAAATTTTCAAGTTCTGAGAGTTCGGATCAGATTTTTGTGTCCACTGGCGGAATTCTAGCAAAAAGTCTAGTAAGACTCTTCAGTCAAGTCAAGTCAAACTTCTTTGAATTTTGACGTGCTCGAAAAGTTTTATAAGATTTGTTGGTAGAACTCTTTCGTGTTATAATAGAACTCTGATTATAGCTCTTGGATCTCAAAACTTTAAAATTCGAAAAACTTTGGTTACATTTAAAGTGCTATTTGAATTTGGACTTGATCGAAAAGCCTCAAAACATGTTTTGGTAGATCTTCTCCAGAGCAAATAGATCTCTGACCAGATCTTTAAAAATGCAAAATTTTACTGAATTTAAAACTTTTGGGTATCCATTAAGCGCTGCAGTTCTTTGAACTTTAACTTGATCGAATAGATCGAATAGAGGATCAGAACACTGATTGGAGCTCTTGGAACTTTAAACAATACATTGGTCAAAGCTGGTAAATTTTCAAAATTTTCTAACTCAAGGTTTTTGATTTTCTCTAAATTCTAGTTTTATAGAACTTCAGAACTCTTTTTTTCGAACATTTTTTTTTTTGCGAAATTGTCTGAAAATGTTTTTCAAAAGTATCAAAAACTGTAGAACTATGCTAACTTACTTCCTAATTCTAAAAAAGTCGACTTTTGCAAAAGTATGGGGGGGGGGTAATTTTAGTTAGCCTCTATTTTCTAAATGTGAGCTTTTGACTCTTTAAACGTCAGAACTATTGCTGAAACCTATCAAAAACTCTCCAACTTTTGAAGATGTACACATAACTCTAAACAATTTCTAAAATTTGTAATAGTAGGGATGCAGCTTCACAGGGATGTGCACGTCCAACTTTAGCTAATCAAATCTCCTAATCACACGTCTACGCGTACAAATGGTACACGTCGAGATTCTAATGCGTACAGCTGGTTATGTATTCTATTTGCACGTGAAAAGTTGCCTACTGCAAACATGTCCGATACACGGTTGGGACTGAGGTGGACATCGAACAATAAATTGTCCGCTTCCACTTTCACCCAATGTTCTTTCTGCTTTCAAATCTGTACAAATTCCGTATCAAAAGGGACACTTTTCAAATCACACTTTCCATTACACAAACATTCTGGATTTTTCCGGAGTAAATTCAGATTAAATTCGTACTCATTTCGGGCAAACAAAAATTAAGTTTAAATTGCATCAATTCTAATTTTTGCATAGTTTAAAAACATGTTCATAAAATTATAGATATATAATGTGGATTATATTTACCAATAGAATTCAGGGTAGCTGTTAACGATATGAAGAGAGTATAGAAAATCCTCATCTTTTCTACTTAGAAGAAAAACTTATTGAGGTTTTATTATGAATATTCGAGACCTTTCTTGGTTCATATAGATATAGTACAATCTACATTCGTTATCTCAGAGACTATCACTACTAATCTTGTGCTTCTGCGTTATTTACATATCATTAGAGTAGTTTCAGGGAAAAAGATTTATATTATAAATTCGTTAAAACTGGTATTACAATTGATATATTCTTTTACTCTTCAGGGAAATCTTGTCGCTACATAAAAAATTTATGTGGTGTCTGCTAGTTATGTGCAAAATTATTTTTGGTTGGTTCGGGACAGGTCGGGTTTCAGGTCCACAACGCAGAAAAATGCTGGTGTTAAATTCGTTGCAGCTCCAATATCAATGGTCTCAAAATGAGAACTTCCAGTCTCATATTTACACCCTTGAACATAGGTGCACATCTAGGGAAAGTTCATCATTTTGAGATCGAATTCTGGCTCATTTCGAGATTTGTGTAGTGTTGGACTGAACTTCCACACACCTCGTTGCCTGCCAAAATAACTTTCTCGCTGTGCGCTATTTGGACTAATCAAATAGTAGTAAACAAATTAATTATTATAAGATATACCTCATTTTCAATTTTCCTTTATTCAATAGCACGTATTAGTGATTTAAAATAAGGTTAGCAGGTCTTATTAAAGATGCAAATCTAAGTTTAGACATTAGCGTCATGACATTCAAACTAAAGCCGCGATGTAACGAACACCATTGAACTCTGAGCGTTCAAAGATATTCAGATTGGGAAATTCTTACGATTATGTACAGATACAGTTTTTTTGTAATCAATAAATATAAATTGTTCTAATTAATTTTTCGACGGGTCGCTATTTTTTCGGATCGGGTAGAGCCAGGTCGTGTTTCAGGTTTGTAACCTCCCGGAAACCCGAACAAAGGCTCAAAAGTTCAATGAAAAAATTTCCTGAAATTTTTGATAATTTTGCGTAACCTTGAAGGTAAATTATGATAACTTACGATAAATTATCTAATTATCTTATAGATCAAAAATATTTAAAAACGTGATATTTTATCTTTTCGAGGCTATTGGATTCAAGCCATAAATTCCAAATTCAATCACCTCATTTTAATAAAGAAATACGAAAACTATATATATTTTCAGATACCAAGGGGTACTCGTTTTGTAAATAGAAGTGTGTATGCAAAGGAAAGAGCTGGTTAGTTTAATCATTTATGCACACTTCTATTTAAAAAAGGAGTACCGCTTCGTGTTTAAAACATACTTAATGTTGATTTGGGACGTTTCTGACGTTAATGAGATATTGATGTGAATTAAACAGTTGTAAAAAACAGCATGTCATTACTAAAAGCACTTTTTTGGTAAACTTGAAAAATTTGGCTTTTAGAGGACGGGAGATTTATAAGAAATATATTGTTAACAATGTTGTGAATTAATGAAGGTTCGTTCTACGAGAAAATTTCACGAGAGTGACAGTGATCAGAGATCAATAGAGAATTTTTAAACAAATCTATTTTCTTAATCAGGCATGAAGGAAATGAGCATCAACTTAAGTGCTCAAAAAGGATATTTTACTTTTAACGTTTTTTGGCTCTCTGAATCGAAATTTGTAGAATTTAAACATTTGCTACTGAAATTTTACTGGTTCTGACTAATTCGTGTAGTCTAGATGTTTCCTAATTCAGCTGTAAGAAACTAAGTGTTTGGTAAAAAAAATTATTAGGACTGAATATAATAATTAATAAAATAACGCGATGGTGTAACATTCTCAACTCTATTAAAAAAATAAGGTCATACTGTGAAATTCTAAACGTGTTGTAGCCTGTCTCCAATTTGCAAAAATATCCTTGGGATTGTTTGAAAAAAGTTATGAAAAATAAAAATGTTTAACAATCATAAGATTATAGTGTATCAATATGGCTTGTAAATTAATTAGGCATATTTAGGGTCCTCATGCGCTACTTTTCATCAGAGCTCTATTTTTGATTTAAAATGTGTTTTCGGTTGTATATTTTCCTAGTATGAACTTAAGACTCATGTACGAGGCAACGTAACCTAGAAAATTCACCTGAAAAAATTAATTCCAAACACTAGCACAACGAATGATTATCGGGGAAAATTTTTTTCCTCTTGGAAGCTCAAATCCATATTTGAGGCGAAAAGTCCCTGCGGGTCGTCAACACTTGCTATAAATATGTTAAATTTATCAAATACTGCATCTTCAAAGCAGACGACAAAAAATAACAGAAACTATGCCAACAGCGCCGCCTGGTCTCACTATGGATCTCAAAAATCGACTTAAATTGACTTCTGGCGCAACATTAAAAATAGAAAAATTATTCTAATAGACATAGGAGTGATAATTTTTATTAAGTTCTAATAAATTATTAAAAACCATAACAAATTTATTTTATTAAAACATATATTTTCATAAAAATGCTAAAAGAAGGAAAGATACATTGAATGTAAAATAATGACGCAAAAAGTTCCAAAGTAAAATTTTATATATATATATATATATACTTGACTTTTCAAGGGAGTTTCCTGACTAAGGGTTAATATTATAACATCATTCTAAAAAAACTTCTAAATTAAAACCTGTCAAAATTCACCCGAAAAATTCCGTGAATATTTGTCAATCTTATATGCGGGAACTTGAACAATTTTGAAAAATACTAGAAGTTTGTAGCCTTAAGATTCCTTGAGCGGGTCTCTCGGATAACTGTTGTGACTCTAAAATCCGTTTCTATAAATGTGAAATAATTGGGGGGAATATTTATTCATCTTATTCTTAGGAAAACAGGACCATTCTCGAAAATATTCGAGCTGGTTGCCTTTTCAATTTTTTGAGGCGGTCAAAAATCATTTTTTTTTCGGTAACACCCCCTTGAACCTAACCACGCAGTCAGATTCGCTTCTATAAAGTACCACTAAATTCTACACAGCTGGAAATATTCGAGAAATATTTATCCATCTTACCGTTCGGAAATGGAGAAAAATTCCCAAATAATCCTTTTTATTGGTACTCCGATTTTTTGAGGTGGTCCTCAGACCATGGTTTGTCATTCTTAGTTTTACAGCGTGGATTGGTTTCGGGAATGTTAAAATGACAATCCATAGCCCGAGAACAATCTAAAAAAACCAGAGGAGCAATAGCTTTCATTTTTCCGAAATTGTGTCGTCTTTCCAAATTATAAGAATGTAAAATATTCACTAAATCTTTCCAGCTCTAGAGAATTTAGTGTTACTGCGTGGGTGGGTTCAGGGGGGGGGGTGCTGAAATGACAATTCACAGCCTGAGAACCTCCTCAAAAAATTAGAGAAGCAATAACCTTGATTTTTCCAAAAAATTGTCATTTTCCTAAGGATAAGAAGCGAAAATTATTACCGAATTTTGTCAGCTCTATAAAATTTAGTTTTACGGCGAAGGCGGGTTCAGGGGTGTGCTAAAATGATCATCCATAGCCTGAAAATCACATCAAAAAATCAGAGAAGCAATAACTTTGATTTTTCCGAAAAATTCTCATTTTTTGGAAGGATATGAAGGGAAAATATTCACAGAATCTTTCCAGGTCTATAGAATTTAGTTGTACTTCGTGGGTGGTTTGAGGAGGAATGGGGATGTTAATAGTAAAAACCATGGTCTAAGAACCCCCTCAAAGAATCAGAGTGTCAATAATATTGATTATTTGGGAATTTTTCCTCATTTCCGTACGGCAAGATGGATAAATATTCCACGAATCTTTCCAGCTGTATAGAATTTAGTGGTACTGTATAGAATCGAATCTGACTGCAAATATCCCTTGCTCAGGCAAGGGATAGTCATTCTAACACCCCAAAAAAATATGATGATTTTTGACCGCCTCAAAAAATCGGAGAGGTAACCAGTTCCACCTTTATAGAAACTTATCTTACTGCTTGGGTTTTCACGGGGATGTTCAAGAAGATGTTAGAACAACATTTATCCGAGAGATCCGCTCAAAAAATCATAAGGGTATAAACTTCTAGTATTTTTCAAAATTGTTCAAGTTCCCATTTATAAGATTGGCAAATACTCACGGAGTTTTTTCAGGTGAATTCGGATAGATTTCAATTCAGAATTGTTTTTAGGGTGATCTTATTATATCAACCCTTAGTCAGGAATCTCCCTCAAAAAGTCAGGAGGGTATCTGTAAAATTTTACTTCGGAATTTTTTAATTAATTATTTTACATTCAATGTACTTTTCCTTCTTTTAGCGTTTTTATGAACATATATTTTTTTAATAAGATATATTTAATATGGTTTTTCATCATTCATTACCAAATTATGAAACTTATCACTCCTATGTCGGTTGGAATAATTTTTCTATTTTGAATATTGCGCCGGAAGTCCATTTAAATCGATTTTAGAGATCAATAGTGAGACTAGGCGACGCTGTTGACATAGTTTCTGTTTGCTTTTTTTCAGCGCTTTGCAGATAGAGTATTTAGGAAATTTAATATATTTATCGCAAGTTGACGATTCGCAAGGTCTTTCCGCCTCAAATATGAATTTGAGCTTCCAAAAGGAAAAAAATTTCCCCCCGATAATCATTCGTTGCGCTAGCATTCAGAATTGATTCTTTCAGGTGATTTTTCTAGGTTACATTACCTCCTACATGAGGATTAAGTGCATGAAGAAGTACAGAAAACAGCTCTTTAAGTACTTCAAGTGTAAATTTGGATAAATAAAGAAATTCAGAATTCAGGGAATTCAGAGAATTCAAGGAATTTAGAGAATTCCTTGAATTCCAAAAATTCCAGGTATTCAGGGACCTGAGGGAATTCAAATAATTTAAAAAATTCTTTGAATTCTCCGAATTACCTGAATTCCCTAGAATTATTTGAATTACCTGAATTCTCTGAATACCCTGAATTCCCTGAATTCCGAATTTCTTTACTTATCTGAATTGAAGGAATTTTTTAACATGCAGGTACCGAGTTGGATTTATAGTTTCGGATCGTGTTGTCGGGTTTTCAGGCCGGGCTTTCAGGTCGGGTTCACTGAAAAACGCCGATCCTCAAAAGTACGCCGATTCGGTGTTGTTTTGAATTGCAACAAAAATGAGACACCTGAGAATGAGAATGCAGCTATGTTCATTTTATGATTTCACACTCAAAGTATTCTCATTTGAAGAAAAAATATCTGATTTCGAGAACATAACAAATGAGTTGCAACAAAAATGATCCCACTGTTATTCTGTACTTCTTCAGGCACTTAGGAAAATATACAAAAAAAAAAAAAAAAATTTCAGTCGAAAACAGAACTCTGTTGAGAAGTAGCGCTTGAGGACCCTAAATGTGCCTAACTAATTGACAACCCATATTGATCAATTATAATTTTAAGATTGTTACGAAATTCTTATTTTTCTGGCATTATTTCAAACAATCAGAAGGCAATGTTTTTAAATTCAAGCAGGCTTCATCACGTTTAGAATTTCACACTTATTATTTGAATTGAGTTAAGAATGTCACAACATCGTGTAATTTTGTTAAGTTTTTCTATTTTTCATGTTTTCCATTCTTATAACCTTTTTTATTCATTATAATCAGTCCTAAATAATTTTGTTTACCAAGCACTTAGTTTTCTACTGCTGAATTAGAAAATATCTGGACTACATGAATCATTCACAATCTGTATAATTTCACTGGTAATTAGTTGAATTTTACGAACTTTGATTCAGGGAGCAAAAAAGCTTGAAATTAAAATATACTTTTTTAAACATTCAAGATGATACTTATTCCCCTCGTCCCTGATGAAGGAAATAGATTTGTTTCCAAATTTTTTATTGATCTCCGGCACAATATAAAACGTTTTACTCTCGTGATATTTTCTCGTCGGGCGAACCATTTTTCATTCGCAACCTTGTTAACAATATATTTCTTATCAATCTCCCCTCCCCTAAAAGCGACAATTTTCAAGTTAAAAAAAAGTGTTTTGCAATGATATGCGGTTTCTTGAAACTATTTAAGTGACATCACCGTCTCCTTAACGTCAGAAGCGTCCCAAATCAGCATTAAGTATGTTTTAAATACGAAGCGGTACGCCTTTTTAAAAAAAGAAATGTGTGTACAGAGGGAAAAACTATTCACTTAAATAATATTAGCGTTAGATTTATTTTTCTAATGTTCATAGGTTAGTTGAGTTTACCATTCGAAAATTTCATTTTACGCAAAAATGGTTAAACTAAGCAGCTCTTTCCTCTTCACACATACTTCTATTTACAAAAGGAGTACCGCTTGGTATCTATAAAATATATCATTTTAGTATTTTTTTATTAAAATGAGTTGACTGAATCAGTAAGATGATTAGGTAATTTATGGTATGGGCTGCGAACCTGAAACCCGACCTGGCTCGACCCGATCAGAAAAAATACCGACACGTCGATAATTTTAGAGTAGCATATGTAAAGAACAAGTAATCTGGTGATTATAATAAAAAGTCAACGTATCATCGTAATCAAGGCTTAAGTCTTTCGACAATGTACCAGTCTCCCCTTTTCGAATACACATACAAATTTTTTTTTTATTGCCTTACCAAAATATTTTAGGAGAAAAATTATTATAGGCTTATAACTTGTACGTGTAATATGTTTGCTGTAGGCGAGACCACACTACAGTAGACAGGGAAATAGTCCCAACGTCTAATGGCATTAGTTTACAATCATCAAGAAACATTTTTGCATTCAGATAATGTCTGTATATACAGTCAGCGATTGCTACCGCTGTGTATAAATGTCTCGTAGCGTGGTTGAGTATCAGGATTTGTTCACAAAATAGGCCTCAATGTAAAAACCTGTCTTGAGAACGAAGAGGCTGATACGCCTAATGGAAAGGCTGAACTCTTTCCTTAACTCTTTAAGTTTGTTTATAGTGCGCTGTCCACAATTTGTGTCCGGTTTGCGCCGTCTGATATTATTTGATATTCCTAATGATGTACCTCCATATACCTCATTAGGTCGCGTTGCTCATCATTGGTCCTCACGACGTATCCGACGTTTTATTATTCTTTCTATCATTTTTATTATGAAGACCTCAGTGACGGCATAAACTATAGACAGATAGCAGTATTGCGTTCCTTACCCGAAGTTTTTGAGATTATTATATATGATCAATTGTATTTAGCTCCTACCAACACCCTCATTGATGAGCTGCATGGCTTCTTGAATGGGAGACCCATTATGGCTAATCTGTGCTCTTTTTCGCACTTTACAACACAATCAATAGAATCAGGTAATCACAATATTCTGGTGGCGAAGCTCAGATGTCTGGGACTCGAGTCTCATTTACTTTCTTGGATTTAAGTTACGTATTCCATGCAATATCTGGGGTGTTGCAGTGGTCTCTTGGCCCGCTCTTTTTGATCCTTGTAAGTTAAAGAATACGTTGGCACTCAAGACTTCATTCTTTAGTCTTGTTCGCCCACAACTTGAATTTGTTTCGAATATCTCTTCTCCATTTTATATTATTCATGAAATAAGATTACAGAAAATTCTCAATCATTTTGTTCTCTTTGCAGGTAGATAATTACGGATGGCAATGAATAGATGTGACTACAACTTGGATTAAGTTATAACGCTGATAAACATTGCAAAGATTATGTCTAGGATTGTATTATGTGATGTATGATTTAGATTCAACTTACATAACAATAAAATTAATTGTTATTTTATTTTTAATCTATGTCAATGATCCTTAATATTAAGCACACCATGTACTTAAAGGCATTGTCTGTTCACTTGAAAATAAATAAAGAAACAAGGCAGTGAATGCTCTGCCAGTACCGAAAAAAACTTCTCTGTCGGCACCGGCAAAAAAGTTCTCTGCCGGAACATTATCACATAACGTTATTGTACATTAGTACATTTTCATTACATTCTTCATTACATTTTTATTGCATTACTACATTGTTATTGTTATTGTACATAACATTATTTCTGTGACCAGTCGGAAAGGGGTGCCTTCCCGCCCCCACGAGACGTTGTAAAGGAGTAGGGGTTTGAATAACATTATTTTTGTGACCAGTCAGAGAGGGGTGTCTTTACGCCGCTAAGAGACTTCGGAAAAAGGTAGGGGTTTGACCAACATTATTTCTGTGACCAGTCCGAGAGTGGTGCCTTTCCGCCCCCACGAGACTTTGTGAAGAGATCGCGGTTTGACCAACATTATTTCTGTGAACAGTCACAGAGAGGTGCCTTTTCGTCCCTACGTGATGTTGAAAAGGGGTAGAGGTTTGATAAAAATTATTTCTGTGACCAGTAAAAGGGGTGCCTTTCTGCCCCGACGAGATTTTCGAAAGGGTTGGGGGTTTTACCGAAATTATTTCTGTTACTAGTCAGGGAGAAGTAGCTTCCCGCCCCTATGGAACGTTAGAAAGGGGTCGAGGTTTAAAAATAAGATCGGTTATTTTCTATTTTTTCAACTTTTTCGGATAAGTGTAAATATGAAAACAAAAATTGCTTTACGGAATTTGTTGCTAACATTTTTTTATTCATTTTAAATCCGACAAACGCCTTTTCTGGATGAAGCACTATCTCTTATTAGAATCACCGAATGAGAACTCACGAATAGTGTAACTTTTAGAAATATTATTGTAAAAAATTCACTTACCCCCTGACCTGCCAATTTTGGATTTTTAGTAACAAAAAAATCCTTCCTCGGCAGACCTTCTGCTTTGTGACAGGGTAAAATTCACCTGCCACTTGTTAAATATAAAAAAATACCCTGACGTAAAATCTCTCACCTGCACCAGAAAATAATCGTAAATCTCTTCTCTCGGGAATTTGGAGCACGAGACGAGATTATTTACTCATGCGTATTTTTTCGTTCTGTTTTTTCTACCCTTTGGTATCGTCGAAACTTTGGTCGAGAGCGATACTGACAGCTGAACGCAAACAACAACACGAAGTCAGAGGCCACAGGGTGGTTCCACCGCAAGGCAGAAGCAGAGAGCACTCGAATGGCTTGTCCTCTTCTCGTCGATGGACTCTCGCTCGCATTTCGTCATGTTGATGAAGAAAGGAAGCGGAGTCAATCGCAGCCCGCGAAAAGGGAGATGTAAGACAAAATTGACGCGGAGAAGGTATAAGAAAGTTAGACGAATTTTAAAGGGTTTCTGAGATAATTTTAAGGAAAATAATAATGTCTGTGGAGCCGAAATAGTTACTTGTGATACAAGTACTCAAAATAGGTGATTGTGAGCGAGTGTGAATTTTGGAACATAAGCCGCGGGCGAATGATGCAATCACGCGTGTTGGAAACAAACTATGCGCACGTGTATCGCACGCTATTTTCTGAAACGTACGTCCAAAAAAGTTGAGCTATGAGGAGTTAACGAAAAACACTACTTTTTTATTACATTGAGTGAAGTTAGGACACCCCCACCCCCTTCCCCACCATCTACTGCTCTAAAACGAACAAATTAGTCAAAGTAGGCGCCGAGTGCCTACAAGGAAGGGTTTCGTAGAGTATTAAGATGATAATTTAGGTCTTAGCAGAATCTTAAAAGAAAAGATTTTTAAATCTTGTAAACAAATTTTGTTAACAAAATAATTGTTGATAGAGAACGTTTTTTGATAAAAAATGTTTGACTTCAATCATTAAAAGATTGGTTCAAGCCATCTTTTAACAGCGCAAGGCACGAAAATTGCTCCTCACAGTCTGCTCAAATAAGGTCCTTCAGGCACCATTTAGAAACATGAAAACTTCAACTTTTCAACTTACAACTTTTGAGGCAGTCTGTTAGTAATGGCTAAAATTTGTGATACCACCTAAACGCTCAGCCTGCCTCCTAAGTGCCGCATGGTTTTCTCTTTAATCTTCGGGGTGAAATTTCGGTAATTTTCAGTTTCGTGCCGTCAGGAATTCCTTTTTGTTTTGAGAGGTGAGAAACGGGAATTTAGACTTCGGTATTCTAACACCTCATTCGTAAATTTCTGTGCCTTTAGCCATTGTGATTGGAAAAGGGGTGGCGAGAATAAAATTTTAATACATTTGGTCAAAATAACGAGTGCGTGAGAATGTCCGTGTAACGTCTGGTGGTCGGTGCTAGAATTGTACCTTAAGATTTTTTGGGGAACCGGCCACGGTTTCATATACAATTGCTGGATTTGGGATTCCGTTCTCTTTTATTATCACTTTTTCCGGAGTACATTCTTTCAGTTAGAGCTTTGATATTCTATTTCGGAGTCTGATGTATAGGTTATAATGGGATGTTGAACCGCGTAATCATTAATTTTTCTTGTAACGGCGCCTGTATACAGGCTAAATTCCGACAAGAAAAAAATGATTGTAACCTAACGGAATTTCAAAACGTGACGAATAAAATGAAAATTTTGTCTCTGGTGAATTATGAGGTAGTGTACAATTTGTTAGGTCAGGAAAACCCTTTGACCCAGGGACCTTCTTCAATTTCAGGTGAATAGATCAGGCAATTTAACAACAATATATATTAGAAAAAGTTTGATTAATAATTCCTTTCCTTGAATTTCTTTTGTGGACTTGGGATAAAGTAATTTTGAATTTGTGAATTTAAAATTTTGAGATAGTTTCTTTTGCATACTTTAGAGTACCACCTGGCCATTTGCCGAGATAGACACTTGATAGTCACCCCAACAGAGAATGAGGGATATTGAGGTAGGCTATTTTATAATTTTATGTGCAGTGATTCCTGCGTGCGGAAAACCCATTTTACAACTTCATTGATCTATTAAGACAAAGTGGGTATATATTTTTTATATTTATTTTATTAGAAAGCGAGTGCTTGAAATCCAAAGTTTATAATTCTCATTATTAGAGATTATTATATTATATTATATATAAGAAGTTGTAGGCTCCGGAAACTACGATCATGGTTCTTTCAAGCAACCAATCTCGACGCAACCGGAACGTGTACGTCATCCATTCCAGCTGTTTCTGTCTTAG
Organism: Andricus grossulariae; assembly: GCA_011634705.1. Classification (NCBI taxonomy): domain Eukaryota; kingdom Metazoa; phylum Arthropoda; class Insecta; order Hymenoptera; family Cynipidae; genus Andricus; species Andricus grossulariae. Next base: position 8,418 of record JAABKJ010001274.1, on the reverse strand, counting down.
AATGTAAGCCAGGATGGGAAATTTGAGCGAGATGACATCGTACAACACTGTTCCTTGGAGTCCCGTCTCTAGCCGCGGACGACCTTACGTGGCAGACGGGATAGTTGGAGATAAAGTTTTCACCTCTAAATACTATTTTAAAACTACCAATCTTTGTAAAATGTTTTGAGGAACAGTGTTGACGGACCAGATGAAGTGATCCCAGCAGAACAGCCTTTTGCACCTGCTTTGCGATGGACTGAGCCTGACTCTGGCAAGCCAGAATGTTGTGGAGTTGGTTGAGAAATGAAGCTTTTAAACATCTGAGGCAGCCGATTATAAGAACTACAAGATAAGGTTTGTAGGTTTTGTACAGCCTACTAAGCTCGAAAAGAAGTTCTTGATATTTAGACCGTTTTTCTTCCTTCTTTGCCGTGATACTTCCATCGGCTGTTGCCGAGAATTCAGTCACGTAAATGATCCTCGTCTTCATATTTCGGAAGACAATATCAGGCTTTGTAGGTGGAGAATGAGAAATTCCAGTAGATCGTATACTGGTCATTCTCGACAACATACTCCAATTCTCCTTGGGCGTATGGCAAGACGCGCATTCCATCAATACCGTAGAACTGCCGAAGGTATAAATAATTATTGTTATTATTATCCATTATTCTAATTATTATAAGAACCTTTAAGAATTACAGTTCGGATCATCATCCCTTGTTTCAAATGTGCGTGAATTTCCACTATCTAATTTTGAAATATTATCTAATTTTAAAGGCCTTGTTTGATTATTTCAACTTAGAATGCTTACAAGCTGAAATTAGTTGTATTTAAAAGTCATCACTTTTTAACAATTAGATTTATAACGCTAATTTGAGCTGCTATAATATTTCGTGAAATAATTATAGTTTCACTTATACTATTCACTTAATAAACTTATATTAATTAATATTATGCTTGCGGTAAGTCCTGATAATGATTTATAATGAAGTATTCCGTCATGTACATGTATAACACCAGAAACGACTATCTATTGACCATACTTTCGACAGTGTCTAATATAATAGTTTGAAAGATCTAATTAACTAGTTGCGTGGTTTTTTTTTCAACTGACTGCGAAATTTTTCCTATCTACTATAGTATAGTCTCACTTTAGACACGATATTATAGGTGAATCATTATAAGCCTACAATAATTTTCCTGTTAAAATATTTTCGTACGAAAATAAAAAGAAACTTTTTTATCTAATTCCAAAAAAGAGAGACCGGGGCATTGAAGAAAGATGTAAGCATTTAGAACGATTGTAAATTGGCTTTCCATTGTAATTAATAGTTTTTTGTAGGAGTTTCAACTGATCTCGGACCACAACAAATATTATATTTTGGTTTTATATTCTTTTAAACTGAATTATGGCGTGGAGGATTCTGTCTTACATGTTATTTACATGTACTGCTTTAAAATAGTGCAAGATTGGGTTATTTTTGCCTATGGGAGTATCCGTGAGTTCTTCTCGGTTCAGTTCGACAACCGCGCCGGTGCGCATGTTTACTTTCGCTCGTTTTTGAACGCCATCAATACGCGTATATATTCCACGAAGAATTGTATTATTACGCTCTAATATTGCCATGATGTCACCAGTAGATGTTGTTAAAACATGCCGCTCTTCGGTTGGCATGGGCGCAGATGAACTATTTGCTGCTCTTAATTCAAGTGTTTTACCGGCAGGGAAGGTGTATCTGCGAATTTCGAATACCCTGCGCGAATTCGTGTGTGGAATAAGCCTAATAAATCTACTTTGGTCAAGTTTAAATCCAAGTATGAGTAAAGGACGACGGCTGACAGCATTCGATTTGATACTGGCAGGAGGAGACCTGGTTCTGGCACGATGTGGAAGCTCGGCCGGAGGGAATGACCTGACAGGAGAATGAAGGCTAACAGGAGAAAGAGATCTGTCAGGAAAATAGGAAGATGCGCAGCGAGGAATACCAGGAAGAGGTTGGCCATTAGGTAAACACTCGAACTGTGAACTTAGCTCTGCAACAAGAAAGATAATAATAATTTTTTCTCAAAGTACACATCAGGGAAAATGTATTTCAAAAAATAATATCAAAATTATTACAAAATAATATCTCAGCGATTGAACTATGGGAAAGAAATCTTCATATTAAAGCCAAGCATATGTAGATGTTAAAAAATAAGATATTAACTGGCAATATCCCAAAGGATAAAATCTAAGATATATTGTTATATATTGTTCTGATTTTCAATTTTATATTAATTAGCAATATACGTACAGTTTTGGCAGAGTCTAGGGTTGCAATATTTTAATAAAGTGTCCTCCCAAACATTTCCAAGCTAAACAAATTTCTGGATATATTTTGTTTCAGCAGAAACCTAAATTCTTTAATTCAATCGAAACCCTACATACTGCCATCAATTTTAATCATCAGAGAGAATTATAACTAATAACAAGAAATTACACCTTTGCATTTATCTATTTTTGCTATCTTTAAGTGCTTTTGAAACATCGATTTCTGTTGATAAAAACGAAAGCAGAACATACAATCATTAAAATTTTAGATTTCCTTCAAATTGACGATTTTTTGCTTAAAAATAACAATTTTCGTTAAAGAAACGTAAACATAACAAATTGTTGAAGCTTGTTATATTTTGTATTAATACTTGATGATTTATTTTTAAATATCACTTTCCTGAATAGTTGTCTTTAAATTTTGATATGATCAAAACGTGTCACCAGCCTTTTTGGCAGAACCTTTCGGCTATTTTTTCAAAAAATTTAATTTACTAAATTTACTCACAACTCTAAAAAAATGTTAGTTTTGCAAGAGTACAGGGGTACGTGATGTTGGCCCCTCATTTATGAACAGTGAGTTTTTGACGCTTTAAGCGTAAGATTTATTGCCAAAAGCAATCGAGAACTCAAAACCTATTTAGGAAGTGCTCAGATCTCTAAACAAATGTTAGAATTTGTAATAATGAAGGTGCAACTTCATAGAGATGTACACTTCTAATTTAAAACAATCAGATATCTAACGTACACGTCCCCATGCACAAATGGTCTACTCCCAACTATGCACGTGTACAGATTGCACATCTCTAAATTTCAACTTTTTATTACATAAATTTTGCATTTCCCCGGAACAAATTCAGATTAAATTTGTACTCATTTCCAAACATCGATAATAAACTGTGCATGGAAATAGCAGCTGGGATAAAACGCAGACTAAATCGCACGAATTTTAACTTGCGTATAGCTTAAAAAAAGGACTTGAGATTATAGATGTCTTCTATGATTATATTTACCAATAGAATTCAGTGTAACTGTCAAGGATATAACGAGAAGATAGAAAATCCCCATTTTTCTATTAGAATAAAAACTTATTAATGTAATTTTAAAGAATTTCACTAACACGGTAACTGACGAATATTCTAGTGCTTTCTTAGATTATATAAGATATATTACGTACAGTCCTTATCTCGCCAAGCTTGTCCTTCTGAGATATTTACATTTCGTCAGAGTCAGTTTCAAGTATAAAAATTTAATTACTAAAATTCGTTAAAACTGATATCACAGTTTACATAATCTTTTGATTATTAGAGAAATGCGGTGCTTGCAAAATTAGTATAGTGACTACTATAATTGCCCATATGGAGCTGAAAAAAACTGATATAAATTCTACAAAATATGTTGAGCTTATCCCTATTCTTTAACCATTTATATCATTATTCAGTGCTATAATAAAATAATATTTCTGAAAATTGTTTTACCAGTATGTTTTCACCGAAACTTTTACAGGTAGAAAATTCTTAAAAAGGAATCAAAATCTTTGTTGATCCTCGGTTATTTTCTTTTTTTTTTTAGATTCTCCGGACAGACGTAAATAATAAAAAAATATTGTTTATGAGAATTTCTTCTGCCATTTTGGTTTAAATTCAAAATTTGACAACCGTCTTTCCTGGAAAGAGAACTAGCCCTTCGTAAATTCACTGAATAAGAACTCGCGAAAACTGTAACCCTGCTAATTTTGCATTTTCGATCACAAAAAAATCCTTTCATACTCAACAGGGCTTCCACTTTATTTATATGTAAAGAGAAAGTGAATATATATTGTTCACTATATTGAAAATTAATTGCATTTGAGTAGGCTGGCATGTCGCTTACTCAGCAAAAGGTGCGCACCATTGGTTATCAAGTTCATATTGTAGAAACTAGTTTTGCGTAGAATTTTTAACAAAACAAACCATTTAATTCGACCAGAAAAAACAAATTTTCAACAAAATACACATAACTGTCGACGTAAGTTCCCTCAGTTTACGACATTCCTAAAATTCAAGTCATCAGCATTTTTGTGATGCGGGGACCGCTGGACCGAGATAGAATCGGTGCTCAGTCATGCGTGACAAACAGCATGAGGGCGGTACTCTCAGCAGATTCTGGGCCACCGTGCCAAACTAAATGCTCGAGATTCCTCGGCGGCCTCTCAGGTCTGAATCCAGTGGGTTAGGTGCATGTATTTTAGATAATAAATTTTATGAATACTGCATGATATTCTGCAAATTTTAGTGTATTTACACATTTTTAAACATCAAAATCTCTATTCAAAAACTCTGTGACCTTGAAACGTCACATCCTGTACACTGCTTAAGCAATCATATTAATGGTCTGCATTTGCTCTATTGACTAACGAAGTATTCAGTAGACAGCTGGTGAAAATTTAAATTACAATTTCTAACAGAGACACTTCTTTACTTAAAATTGTCGAAAAGTAGCAAACAGTCGTAAGCCAATCTCACCAAAACATACAATTTTTGCATGAAAATTAGAACTAAAAAAGATAGTAATCAATCATGTAATTTATGTGCGTAAGTGTGAGATGTTTCCTCATTTAATTTCTGCCAACATAGATTTATTTCGACAGAGTTTACAGTGAGTGATTATGAGTGGATTAGAGTACTTGGTGAGAAAAAATGTGTAACCATCCATATGTCAAATTTCGGGACATTCGCACTGTCACACTTACAAATTCCGTTCTGGTGAAATACTAGGAATTTTGAATACGTTGTAGGCCCTTCTTTAAACTTTTAGAACACGTTTTCAATTATAAGCACAGCAAAAGGTTATGTTCACTGTTTACACTTTCAATAGCTAGCGACCATGTTGATTCCCCCATCAACTGGACAACCGTGCTACTCAGACTGAATCACTTGCAGCGATCCGCCCAACGAATCAGATTTTCGCTGGAACATTCGAGAAGTATACTTTTTAAACATTGAAAAATATGTCAAATTATTTTTAAAAACTTTCCTTTTGTAATTACATTAACTTTTAACTGTTCTTTTAATTTAACTACCGGCCGGAAACTTTTTCTACTTTTAACGATGGTGGAAGACTCAAACTGCACTACCACCAACAACAACGGTAACAATAAAGTCAATGCCTGAGGAGGGCTCGATTTCAGAGCAAAACTTCGCGTCGCGATCTTGAGTACTTAATAAAAAAATTGGGTTCAGACCAGAGAAGCCGCTGAGGACTTTAAACCCTATATCGGTCGCGGCTCGGACTCTCCTTCGGATGGGCGCGGTGTGCCTGATACGCTCACTTCGAAAAAAATGCCTATAAAAGTTTTTTTAAGCGAAACGAAAATATTGTCACATTTTTTGGGATGTACTGACGGGAAGAATGAAACCATTTTTATTAATAAAAGTTGAAAATACTGACCCTGCGTAATCGGACGTACTTGGGCACGATGAGCCTGACACGATTACAGGAGGGGGCCACGTGCTCATGGGAACGGTTGATGGATGATTGGGTGAGCGATCTATATGCGTCATCAGAAGATGGAAAGGTAATAGCGTGGAGGAGTTCCGGCTACCTGAGAGCGAGAAGGGTCACCTAAAAATGTGTACCCTGTGCCTATCAGATCGGTCGCGACCACCGCAGGGTTAATTATTTAATTTGATATGGTTGTCCAAAAAACTTTTTCTATTCGTAACGATGACTAAAAACTCAAATTAAACCAGTAACAACAACAACGGTAACAACAACCAAGAAAAAAAGCAAAACGCTTTCGAAGAAAACAAGAAGTTATATTGAAAATTGCTCCAGATCACTAAAAAAGGATGTGGCAGTACAGAGTTACTCGGCATTAGGAATAGCAAGGGTGAAATGGTATATGATACGGACGGAGCAAACGACGATTCAAGAGACTTTTTCAAGAAGTTATTCGGAGGAGAAGCGGTTGAGCAGCGCAATTGTGACATTGCAGACGATACGCTGGAAAACCCGGTTCAATGAATCTGTTGGCTGAGCGAGTTGCTAAATTCATATACCCAGATGGGGCAAGTTCCAGATGACTGGAAAAAGGCTATTGTCGTTACCATGCACAAATGAAAGGGTTATAAAGGTAACTGCAATAATTATAGAGGTATTAGCTCAGTAAGTACCGTAGGCAAAATAGATTCAAAACTACTTGTCCGTCAGGTAATGAAAATAATAGAATTAAAGATTTGGGAGTTCAAGTCGGATTTATGCTAGGAAGATCATGTACAGATCCGATATTTAGCTTGAGACAGATTACAGAAAAAAGTTTGAAACTAAAAAACAAAGTCATATGTGCATTTTTAGACCTAGAAAAAGCGCCTTATAGGGAGAATGGAATTAAAATTTGGAAAGTCCTGAAAAAATATGGATTCTCTGGATGTCTCCTTGCACTCAAATGGACAACAAGGCTGGCAGAGGATGTTGAGCAGAGTGAATACTAGTATGAAGAATTGTAATGTTGCAGTTTTACACTGCAAATTCCATGCTTGTTTGTTATTTTTCGAAATGTAAGCAGCTGCTCTTCATCTCGCGAGGGCCGGTCGGAGGGTACGAGGTCTGACCGGGGGTTTTATAGAATTACAACATTAATTACATGGTTTTTTTTTTATTTTGCCATTTTTCTGGCTTATTTGTTCATTTATTTATTTATTTTGTTGTGTGAAAAATCAACGTGTTACGTGGATGGAAGCTGTGAAGTACACAAATCAGGAAGCACACTTAGAATTCAGGATTCAACCTTCAAAAGTACGACGGTGTTCGGACTGGCTATGTCTTCCTGTTGATGGTTTGTCGAGGGCAAAATTTTTATTTTTGTACAACGTGAGTGAAGTGCGGATGGGACTCCCGCCTTTGAAACTCCCGCGACCACTACCATTCAACATGGTGTTAGCAGCGCAGCGCATTGTTTGGCGTAGTCGACATCTTCTGGCAGCCGACGGACGCGGGGAAGAGTGGACGGAAGTTCCTACACCATAGACGTGAGCGCGCTAATTCTGAGGGTAAAACTCCCTAAAGGCGCGACCCGGTGCGGCTTGCGTTGCACAGTAACGCTAAGTTGGTCTGCGACGACATCCTACCTGTGCGTCATTCGAGCTTGGTGGTATAGAGGATCTTGCTCAACTGTCACTCATGGTCAGACTTCGCTTTGTTGCGCTTGTGTTTGTATTGTGGATTGCGAGCTTGAGTAAGTACGGCTTTATTTTACCGTCTATTCGTTTATTTTTGAAGGAAGACTTCTTGAAATTCTATTAAGGTAAGACGGTTTATTTTTTACGTTAGAATCTACTCCATGGCGGACTCGATCTTGTCTTTTCGCTTGGAGGGGATTACTTTTGCTTGCCGCGTTACGGTCTGAAAATTTTTTTGTCACTATGAGGTGCCTTCGGTCAATTATTTAACTCTCACGCGTGAACAATAATGTTTGTATAATTTCGATTTTATTTTGTTGGTGAACTCTAAAAGTTTGACTTTCTCGTTTCTAATGTTTAACTGTAAAGTTGTATCATTTATTGAGCTTGAACTCTTGCGTGAAGTGATAATGGCGGCTTTGTGTTCGTTCGATTGTTGCGGGATTTTTAAATACGCTTATGTAGATTAAAATGCTGGTTGTTAACTTACTCGCTTCATGCGAATTTTTTGTGAGAAATTGTTTGTTTCCTTTTGTGTAGCATTTAGTAGCAATACTTTTCTTTTTCGCATCGCTATGTGCGGTTTAGCTTTGCATTTCGAATTCTGTTATATAGCATTTCATGGTCTGAATATACATATCATTATCACTAGCAACTTAAACAAAATGTTTCTTTTGTTATTGCGAAAATCCCTCACTACCCTTGTGTAGGATAAATTTCCCAGTCATAAATTACTTTCTTCTGTATGAAACGGAAAAATTGAATCGTCCTTTAAATAATAGATTTAATGCTTTCACGATGATTCATTATGATAAATTCGAATTTAAAATTTAAATCTTTTTCGGGTTTCAATCGTGTGCAAAATTACGAAACTTGCCGACATTTCATAAACATTGCAGTTCACTTCTTCAGGGCTGACCTGAAACTGAAGTTTCAGGTTATGTTGTTCTTATATAGATTCTCTAC
>JAABKJ010001273.1:5480-31138 GCA_011634705.1 Andricus grossulariae | reverse complement strand
GGGTTGTGGAATTGTAGAGGTGTGAAGTTGTGTTGTAGTGGGGTTGTGGATTTGTGAAATTGTGGAATTGTGGAATTTTGGGGTTGTGGAGTTGTAAAATATTCAAATTTTGGGGTTGTGGAGTTGTGAAATTATAGAGTTGTGGGGTTATGAATTAGTGGGGTTGTGAAGTTGTGAATTTGTGGAGTTGTGGATTAGTGGGCTTGTGAAGTTGTGGATTTGTGGCATTGTGAAATTTTGGAGTTGTGAAATTGTGGAATTGTGGGTTTGTGGAATTGTGGGATTGTGGGGTTGTAGAGTTTTAGATTTGTAGGGTTTTGGATTTGTGGAATTGTGGATTTATAAAGTTGTGAAGTGGTGGATCTGTGGAATTTTTATATTGTGGGATTGTGTGGTTGTGAAGTTGTGGAGTTGTGGAGTTGCGGAGTTGTGAAATTGTGGGTTTGTGGAGTAGTGGGGTTGTAGAGTTTTAGATTTGTGGAGTTGTGGATTTATAGAGTTGTGAAGATGCGGGATTGTGGGGTTGTGGAATTGTAGAGGTGTGAAGTTGTGTTGTAGTGGGGTTGTGGATTTGTGAAATTGTGGAATTGTGGAATTGTGGGGTTGTGGAGTTGTAAAATATTGAAATTTTTGGGTTGTGGAGTTGTGAAATTGTAGAGTTGTGGGGTTATGAATTAGTGGGGTTGTGAAGTTGTGGATTTGTGGAGTTGTGAATTAGTGGGCTTGTGAAGTTGTGAAGTTGTGGATTTGGGGCATTGTGAAATTTTGGAGTTTTGAAATTGTGGAATTGTGGGGGTGTGGGATTGTGGGGTTGTAGAGTTTTAGATTTGTAGAGTTTTGGATTTGTGGAATTGTGGATTTATAAAGTTGTGAAGTGGTGGATTTGTGGAGTTGTTATATTATGGAATTGTGGGGCTTTGAAGTTGTGGGGTTGCGGAGTTGTGAAATTGTGGAGTTTTAGGATTGTGGAGTAGTGGGGTTGAAGAGTTTTAGATTTGTGAAGTTGTGGATTTATAGGCTTGTGAATTCGTGGAATTGTGAAATTGTGAAATTATAAAATTGTGGGGTTTGGGAGTTGTCGAAATGCGGATTCGTGGAGTTTTGATTAAGTAGTTAGGAGCTTCCCTTGCCAGAGCAAAGCCTAAAAATTAAAAGCAGTTAATCATCAATCCCACAAAACTAATATTCTCTTCAAAGAGACGAATGTTCAATAAAACAGTTGAATTTTCGATAAAAGAAGATGACTTTTGACCAAAATAGTTGAATTTCCAGGTGAGTGGACACCATGCTTTCTCTTAATGTCCATCCTCTGCAGCACAAATAAAGGATGAAGAAATTTGGCTTCTCCCCTCGACGCATAAAGTGGTTTATAATAGAACCAGTTGCAAATATGCGTAGGTGGCATTGAAGAAAACAACAAGTAGGCTATAAATAAATAAGCGAGCGAAGTGTGAGTCGCTTAAGTAGAATGAAAAAAAAAAAATTAACAGAAATGATCATCTGTCGTATGAAATATGTGCCAGCTAATGCGGCGCGAATGATGCCATTAATTGCTTACCTGTCCGTCAGTTTCTGACGTTAAACTGCGACCAATGAACTTCAAAGAAATATCATCAAAGAGAAATTCCGCTTGTTGTTTCTAAGATTATAAATCCTCCATAAAATTGCGAAATTTGCGTTTCGACTTCTCTGAATACTCACTTTTTTCATAAAACAGCCTAGTATTTTATATTTTTTTCGAAAAGTTATGAAAATACATCCCAGCCTTTTTTTAAAATTAAAATCATGTAATAATTGAATGGCCGATTAAATTTGAGCTGAATTAATAAAAGCCAATAAGAAAATCCAGCTATTTTCGGGTAACATTTTTTTTTTAAGTCTACCAATAGATTTTTGTTTCGGAATTCATCTCGATCGGTAAAAAATTGTACTGTTTGGTTGAAAATTTGATTGTTTTGTTGAAAATGCAGCTATTTTCTTAAAAATTAATATTTTTTGGTTAAAAATTCAAATACTTGGATGAAAGTTGACCAATTTTTGATAAATTAATTTTTTTGGTTGATTTATTTCTTTTATTGAAAATTGAACTATTTCGTTAATAATTCGTTTCATTTTTTATTGAAAATTAATTTTTTTAACTGAAAATTTAACTGGTCCATTTTTGGTTGAAATTTTTTTTTTTTTTGAGGTTAAAATTCAATTATTTAGTTGAAAATTCTATGGTGTGATTGAAAATTTAACTATTTTGCTAAAAGTTAGTTATATTTCGTAGAAAATTAATTTTCTTCACTGGAAATGTAACTATTTCGTTTTTGGTTGGAAAATTGATGTTTCATATTTTTTAGTTGAAAATTTATCAATTTTGTTGAAAATTCGTTTCAGTTTTGGAACGAAATTAATTTTTTTAACTGAAAATTTGAATATTCTATTTTTTATTGAAAATGTATCTTTTCTAGTTTGAAATTCAACTATTTGGTTAAACATTCATCTTCTTTAGTTGAAAATTCGAATGCTTGATTGAAAATTTGTGTGTTATTTTTTTTACTTCAACATTTTTTTTTGTTTTAAAAATGCATAATATTGGTTGAAAATTCATTTCCTTGGTTGAAAATGTAACGATTTTGGTAAAAATTTGTTGTTTTTTTTGGCTAAGAAATAATTTTCTTCACTGAAAATTTAACTATTCCATTTTTGGTTTAAAAACTAAACTATTTGGTTGCTATTCTCTTTCTTTCTTGACTGAAAAATCTTTCTTGGTAAAATGTTCAGCTTTTTTTTTGAAAATTAGTTTTTTTGGTTGATTGTTCATATTTTTAGTTGAAAATTCAACTACTTGGTTGAAAATTGAAATACTTTGTTGAAAGTTATTTTTTTTAGATGTAACTGTTTAATTGAAAATTTATCTATTATGTTAAAAATTCGTTTCATTTTCGGAAGAAACTTAATTTTTTAACTGAAAATTCAAATATTCTATTTTTTATTGAAAATTTATCTTTTCTAGTTTAAAATTCAACTATTTGGTTGAAAATACATATTTTTTAGTTAAGAATTCAAATACTTGATTGAAAATTCATGTATTTTTTTGTTTACTTGAATGTTTTTTTTCTTATTTTTTTGAAAATTCATAACATTAGTTGAAAATTCATTTCTTTGGTTAAAAATGTAACAATTTTGCTAAAAATTTGTTTGTTTTTTTTTTGGTAGAGAAATAATTTTTTTAATGAAAATTTAACTATTCCATTTTTCAGTAACTTTTTTCGGCTGAAAATTGAACTGTTTTGGTAAAAAAATCAATTACTTGATCGCGAATTAACTTTTTGGTGGAAAATTTATATTTTCGGGTTGAAAATTTAGCTCCTTGTGCAAAAATCTTTCTTTTGGTTAAAAAATTCAACAATTTCACAGAAAATGAAAATGTTTGGTTAAAAATTAACTTTATTGTTAATAATTCATGTTTTTTGTTGAAAATTATACTACTTAGGTAGAAAATTACACTATTTGCTTAAAAATTAAACTATTTATTCGAAAATTTTATCATCCTGTTGGAATCTTGTTTTTGGGAAAAATTAATTTTTTATCTGAAAATGTAGCTATTCAATTTTTTGTTTAAAATTTTACCTTTTTGTGTCAAAGATTAATTAGGTAGAAAATTCATATATTTTATTAACACTACTCTCTAGAACTCAAACAATTTTGACAATCCTTTGGAAAACTTTGAACATATAAAAATGTAAAATTTGCAACCCTAGATAATGTATTTTTCAGACTAGATGGAGTTATGAATTGAAAATAATTCTTAATTAATTTTTTTTCTAAAAAAAGATTTTCACTTTTAACTCCGCTGGGATTCGAACAAGAGAACTTCTGATTTCCAGTCAGGTGCTAGATGGTACAATCAAATTTTTAAAGGAATCTGTATTCTCATTGGAGAATATCAGAAAATTTTTAACGACTTTTTCAGACTAGATGGAGTAATAAATTAAAAATCATTTTTAATTAATTTTTTTTCTCAAAAAAGATCTCCCCTTTTAACTCCGCTGGGATTCGAACCAGAGAACTTCTGATTTCCGGTCAGGTGCTAGATGGTACAATCAAATTTTAAAGGAATCTGTATTCTCATTAGAGAATAGCAGAAAATTTTTAACGTCTTTTTCAGAATAGATGGAGTAATAAATTAAAAATCATTTTTAATTAATTTTTTTTTCTAAAAAAAGATCTTCACTTTTAACTCCGCTGGGATTCGAACCAGAGAACTTCTGATTTCCAGTCAGGTGCTAGATGGTACAATCAAATTTTAAAAAAAATCTGTATTATCATTAGAGAATAGCAGAAAACGTATTTTTCAGACTAGAAGGAGTTATGAATTAAAAATCATTTTTAATCAACTTTTTTTATGAAAAAAAATATATCTTCACACTTAACTCCGCTGGGACTCGAACCACAGAACTTCTGATTTCCGGTCAGGTGCTAGTTGTTACAATCAAATTTTTAAAGGAATCTGCATTATCATTCGGGAATAACCGAAAATTTTTTATTTCTTTTTTAGACTAGATGGAATTATATATTAAAAATCATTTTTAATTAATTTTTTTCTGACAAAAAAGATCTTCTCCTTTCACTCAGCTGGGATTCGAACCACAGAACTTCTGATTTCCAGTCAGGTGCTAGATGGTAAAATCAAATTTTTAAAGGAATCTGTATTATCATGAGAGAATAACAGAAAATTGCTAACGTATTTTTCAGACTAGATGAAATTATGAATTAAAAATCATTTTTAATTAATTTTTTTTCTGTAAAAGATCTCCTTTCACTTCGCTGGGATTCGATCCACAGAACGTCTGATTTCCAGTCAGGTGCTAGATGGTACAATCAAATTTTTAAAGGAATCTCTATTATCATCATAGAATAGCAGAAAATTTTTAACGCCGTTTTCAGGCTAGATGGAGTTATATATTAAAAATCATTTTTTATTAATTTTTGTTGTTGTTGAAAAAAGATCTTCACTTTTCACTCCGCTGGGATTCGAACCACAGGACTTCTGATTTCCAGTCAGGTGCTAGATGGTACAATCAAATTTTTAAAGGATTCTTTAATATCATTAGAAAATAGCAGAAAACTTTTAACGTCCTTTTCAGACTAGATGGAATTATGAATTAAAAATTATTTTTAATTAATTTTTTTTCCATAAAAAGATCTCCTTTCACTTCGCTGGGATTCTAACCGCAGAACTTCTGATTTCTCTAATTACCAACGTTAAAATTTGTCTGTTATTCTCTGATGATAATACAGATTCCTTTAAAAATTTGATTGTACCATCTAGAAAAATAATGCATATATTTTCTGAAATAAAGTTTCCTCTCGCGATCTCACTAGTAGCTTAATAGGAAAAGCACCTGACCGGAAATCAAAAGTTCTGTGGTTCGAATCCCAGCGAAGTGAAAGAAAAAGATTTTTTTGTAGAAAAAAAAATTCATAATAATAACCTCTCCAGAAAATTACCCCAGTAAATTTTCTTACGACTTCCATCCCTCCTGAAGACTTCCTTTCCTGGAAATTCACACGTAGGATATTCTGGGAAGAAAATCGTCTTTTGAGGAATTTTCCGAAGAGAAAATCCGCGAATGAGGGAAAAGTGTGAGTTCCTGGCTTGAAGGAAGAGGTGCACTTTAAGGTGCCCCTGGAGGGTACCTCACGCCATTTTGCTAGAACCAGATATTTCTATCTGGTCGTTTTCTCTTCCCAGACTATGCCCCATCCCGGACAGAGGTTCTCAACCTTTCATAGCCCGAGGGATTTTTCCGGGTTCGAGGGCCAATGGAAGGCAGACGAGGTCAAGTATCTGGGATTAGGAAAATTCCCCAGGTGATGATAACCCCTCATAATCACCCCTTATCTTACCCCCAACCTCCACGTTTTCCCCAGTGAAGAAGCTCGTCTGATACAGCGATTGCTCCTCTTCATGTTGTCTTATTTCATGAAAAAAAGGCTTTTTTTTACCTTCTTTGCACTTTTTTAATTGAACGGGGTAATTTCGGACATGCGGGGTAAATTCGGTCATTCCTAAATTGATAGTTCAAATTACTTAAGGGGGTTTTAACCAAAACCTAGGACCATTTTAAGCCTTAATTGACTCCAGATTCTGGTTAAGAACCCCTTAATTAATTTAAGCTTTCAATTTAAGAATGTCCGAATTTACCCCTCATGACCGAAATTACCCCGTTTATTAGTTTACCCCGTTTGATCCAGAACCAATTAAAGCCTTAAATGGTTCTATATTCTGGTTGAAACCCCCTTAAGTAATTTAAACTATCAATTTAGGAATGTCCGAATTTACCCCACGTGTCCCAAATTACCCCGTTTGTACTTTTTTAAAGGTTAAAAAGTAGTGCGAGGCCTTCGTGCATAATTTTTTTGGAATTGAAAAAATGTTAGGGGTACCTAGGTTTTAGGGGAAGTTATGTGGATTACATCGGATTACGCGGATTACTGTGGATTGCCGTTACATGCAAATTATTCTGGATTACTTAATATTACTTTGGATTGCATAGGATTTTTTCACCCGAATTTTCAATAAAAAAGGATTACTTTTTAAGAAAATTGTTGAATTTTCAACAAAATAGATAAACTTTTAATTATTAAAAATTTTTTTTTTAAGAACCTAGTTAAGTTTTCTACTAAGGAGGTAAACTGTCAACTATAATGAAGAATCTTCAACCAAAATAATAACTTTGAAACAAAATTTTTGAATTTTATACAAAGTAGATTAATTTTTAGCCAAAAGAAATGATTTCTCAACAAAAAAAGATAATAATTTTGAATCAAAAATAGAAAAAGTCGACCAAAAAGAAACAAATTTTCAACAACATAGTTGAACATTTAGCCAAAAAGATGAATTTTCAACAAAATAGTTGAATTTTCATTCAAAGCGGATAAATTTTGAAAAAGTTTGTTTAATTTTCAACAAATTAGATTAATTTTTCACCGAATAGTTGAATTTTCAACAAAAAAGCTTCAATTTTCAAACAAGAAAATTAATTTTCACTGAAGAATACGACTTTTCAACCAAAAAGTTGAATTTTTAACTGAAAAATAAAAAAATTAACTCAAGAATGAAATAGTTACATTTTCAGATCAAAAAATTAGTTTTTCTGCCTGAAAAAAAACAACAAATTTTTCACAAAATACTTCAAGCTTCAACTAAGAAGACGAATTTTCAAGCAAGAAGATTAATTTCCTACAAAAAAGACAAATTTTCAATTTATACGGGAATTTTCATCCAAATAATTGTTGAATTTTTCCTTGAAACAGAAAAAATTCTATTTAAAAATGGAAAAACTACATTTTAAATTCCAAAAATTAATTTTTCACCTAAAAAAAACTTCGACAACATATTTCAAATTTAACCAAAAAAAGAAATTAATTTTTCTCCATTAAAAACGTTGATATTTAACAACCAAAAAACCAATTTTCAACAAAATAGTTGAATTTTTAACTAAATAGATTAATTTATAAAGTCAAAACCTTAATTTTCTACAAAAAAAAGCGAAATTTCAACAACGACATTAATTTTTCAATTAAAAAAGAACAATTTTTAAACTAAAAATAGAATATTTAAGAGTGCAATTAGAAAGATTGATTATCACCACAAAAAAAAAAGAATTTTCAACAATATACTTAAATTTTTAACCAAAAAAAAAAGAATTTTCTACCAATATAGTTAAATTTGCAAACCCAAGAAACGTTAATGACTAATATTACCTCAATAATAACTGGATTGCTGTTGATTAAAAATTTATTAAACTGGATTTTATGTGGATTACTTGGATTACTTGGCTCAAAAAGTGGATTACTCTGGATTAATCTGAATTTCAAGTGGATTACTCTGGAACTATTAGAATAACAAGTGGATATCTCTAAATTAATCCACATTCCTTCGGATTACTCTGAATTAATCCACATTCCAGGAGGATTGCTCTGGATTCATTCACATTCCATGTGGATTACTGTGAAATAATGGACATTCCAAATGGACTACTCTGGATTAAACCACATAACACGTGGATTACTTTGGATTAATCCACGTTAAAATTGGACTACCCTGGATTATTCCGAATGACAAGTGGATTACTATGGATTATTCAACATTACAAATGAATTATCCTAGATTAATATACACCACAAATGGATTACGCTGGATTAAACCACATTATAAGTGGATAGCTCTAAATTAATGCACATTCCAGATGGATTACTCTGGATTGCCTAAAAGACTCCAAGTTATTTGGATTACAAGTGGATTACGCTAGACTATTCCGGTTTATAAGTGGATTAATCGGAATTATGGGCAGATTTACCTGGATTAATAGTGGATTACTCTGAATTAATCCGAATTTCCACTGGATGAATCTAGACCAATTCAAATTACAAGTGGATATCTCTGAATTATTTCACATTCCTTCCGATTACTCTGGATTGATCCACATTCCACGTGGATGACTCTGGAAAAATCCACATTCTACATGGATTACTCTGGACTAATCCACATTCCATGTGGATTACTCTGGATTAATCCACATTCCATGTGGATTACTGTGAAATAATCCACGTTCAAAATGGACTACCCTGGATTAAATCACATAAAAAGTAAATTACTTTGGATTAATCCACACTACAATAGGATTACCCTGCATTATTCCGAATGACAAGTGGATTACTATGGATTAATTTACATTACGAATTAGTTATCCAAAATTAATATACATCACAAAAGGATAACGCTGAAAATAACCACATTACAAGTTGATAAGTTAGAATTAATCCGCATTTCAGGTGGATTACTCTGGATGAAGCCACATTCTAATCAGATGATTGTGGAGTAATCCACATTTGAACATGGATTACCCTGGATTTAACCACATGACAAGTGGATTGCGATTAATTATTTCGAATTACAAGTGGATTACATGGACTAATGCAATTAAAAGTGAATAAGTATCGATGAATGAACATTACAAATTGATTATCCTAGATTAATCCATATCATAAATAGTTTGCACTAGATTAAAACTTATTACAAGTGGATTACTCTAGATAAATTTGAATTTCAAGTATATTACTCTAACGTAATTCGAATTACTCCATTATTCCATGTGGATTACTGTTAAATAATCCATATTTCATGTGGATTACTGTGGAATAAAACGCATAACAAATGGGTCACCTTGGATTAATCCACATTCCATGTGGATTACGCTGTATAAGATACATTCCATGTGGATTACTGTAGAATAATCCACTTCAAAATTGGACTATCCTGAATTAAACCACATAACAACGGATTGCGATGGATTATTTCGAATTACAAGTGGATTTCATGGATCAATCCGTTTACAAGTGAATTATTATGGATTAATCAACATTACAAAATGATTATCTTAGATTAATCCACATCATGAATGGATTACTCTTGATTATTCCACAATGAACGTGGACAAATCAGAATTAATCCACTTTCAAAGTGGATTACGCTGATTCAAACCACAATACAAGTGAAGCAGTCTGGATAAACACGATTTTAAAATGGATTACTCTGGAATAAATCGAATCACAAGAGGATATCTCTGAAACATTCCACATTCCTTCAGAATACACTGGATTAATCCACATTCCATGTGGATTACTCTGGATCAATCCACATTCCATGTGGATTACTCTGAATTATTCCACATTCCAGGTGGATCATTCTGGATTAAATCGAATTCCATGTTGATTAATATGAAATAATCTACATTCAAAATGGACTACGCCGGATTAAACTACATAACAAGTGGATTACTTTGGATGAATCGACATTACAAATGGACTACCATGAATTATTCCCAATTAAAAGTGGATTACCATGGATTAATCAACATTATAAATGAATTATACTAGATTAATATACATCAAAAAAGGATTGCGCTGGTTTAAACCACATCACAAGTGGATTACTCTGGAATTATCCGAATTACAAGTGTATTACTCTGGATTAAACCACATGCCAAGTGGATTAATCTCGATTAAACCACATTACAAGTGGAATACTCTAGATCAATCCGTTACGTGCAAGGAGATTACTGTGGATTCATTCATATTACGAGTGGATTACTTTCAATTTATGTGAATTAAAAGTGGATTACTTGGTATTAATTGGAGTACAAGTGGATTATCCTGGATTATTGTGGATCAAACCACATTACAAGTAGATAACTCTAAATTGATCCACATTCCAGGTGGATTGTGCTAGATTGAGCCAAATTCAATGTGGATTACTGTGGAATAATCCACATTGGATATGAACGACTCTGGATTAAACCACATAACATGTGAATAACTTTGGATTATTCCAGATTAAAAGTGGATTGTACTGGATTATTCCGAATTACAAGTGGGTTATCATGGATTAAACCACATGTGAAGTGGATTAATCTCGATTAAACCACATTGCGAGTAGAATACAATAAATCAATTCGATTACAATTCAAGGAGATTACTGTGGATTAATCCATGTTACAAGTGGATTACTTTTAATTAATGCGAATTGAAAGTGAATTACATTGTATTATTTCGATTACAAGTGGATTACTCTGGATTACGCTGGATTAATTCGAGTTTAGAATGGATTACGTCAAATTAGAACTCTATTACAAGTGGATTACAAATTTGGATAATCGAGCAGTCCAGCGGGTTACCGGATTGACATGCATCACAAATGGATTATATTGGATTAAACCACATTACAAGTGGATAACTCGGAATTAATCCACATTCCAGGTGAATTACTCCGGATTGAGCCACATTGTAAGTGGATTACTGTGGAATAATCCACGTTACAAGTGGACTAGCCTGGATTAAACCACATAACAAGTCGATTACTATGAATTATTTCGAATTACAAGTCGATTGTACGGATTAATCCGATAACAAGTGAATGAGGATGGATTAATCAACATTACAAATTGATTACCCTAGATTCATTCACATCATAAATGGATTAGTCTCGATTGAACCACATTACAAGTGGAATACTCTGGATCAATCCGATTACATTCAAGGAGATTACTACAGATTAATTCACATTATGAGTGGATTACATTCAATTAAGGCGAATTAAAAATGGATTACTTTGTATTGATTCGATTATAAGTGGATTACTCTGGATAATTGTGGATCAAACCACATTACAAGTGGATAACTCTGAATTAAGCCACATGCCAGGTGAATTGCTCTGGATTAAGCCACATTCCGTGTGAAATGCTGTGGAATAATCCACATTCCATATGGACTACTCTGGATTAAACCCCATAACAAGTGGATAAATTTGGACGAATCCACATTAAGAGTAGATTATCCTGGATTATTCCGAATCACAAGTGGGTTATTATGGATTAATCAACATTACAAATTATTTATCCTAGATTAATATGCATCACAAATGAATTACTCTGGATTACACCACATTACAGGTGGATTACTCTGGGATTCTCCGAATTACAAGTGTATTACTCTGGATTAAACCTAACGTCAAATGGATTAATCTCGATTAAACCGCATTACAAGTTGAATACAATAAATCGATCCGATCAAATTCAAGGAGATTAATGTGGATTAATACATATTACGAGTGGATAACTTTCAATTAATGCGAATTAAAAGTGGATTACTTTGTAATTATTCTATTACAAGTGAATTACTCTGGATTATTGTGAATCGAACCGCATTACAAGTGGATAACTCAGAATTAAGCCACATGCCAGGTGAATTACTCTAGATTCAGCAACATTCCAGGTGGATTGCTGTGGAATAATCCACATTCCATATGGACTACTCTGAATTAAACCACATGACAAGTGAATAACTTTGGATTAATCCACAATAAAGTGGATTATCCTGGATTATTCCGAATTACAAGTGGGTTATTATGAACTAATCAATATTACAAATTATTGATCCTAGATTAATATGCATTACAAATGGATTACCCTGGATTACACCACATTACAGATGGATTACTCTGGGATTCTCCGAATTACAAAAGTATTACTCTGGATTAAACCAAACGTCAAGTGGATTAATCTCGATTAAACCACATTACAAGTTGAATACAATAAATCGATCCGATCGCATTCAAGGAGATTACTGTGCATTAATCCATATTACGAGTGGATTACTTTAAATTAATGCGAACTAAATGTAGGTTACTTTGTATTAATTCGATTACAAGTGGATTACTCTGGATTATTGTGAATCGAACCACATTACAAGTGGATGACTCGGAATTAAGCCACGTGCCAGGTGACTTACCCTGGATTAGGCCACATTCCATGTGCAATGCTATGGAATAATCCACATTCCATATGGACTACTCTGAAATAAACCGCATAACAAGTGGATAACTTTGAATTAATCCATATTGAAAGTGGATTATCTTGCATTATTCAGAATTACAAATGGGTTATTATGGATTAATGAACATTACAAATTAATTATCCTAGATTAATATACATCACAAATGGATTAATTTGGATTAAACCACATTACAAGTGGATTACTTTGTGTTATTTCGATTACAAGTGGATTACTCTGGATTACTCTGGATTAATACGAGTTTAAAATGGATTACGTCAAATTAGAACTTTATTATAAGTGGATTATAATTTCGGATAACCGAGCGGTCCAGTGGATTACCGGATTTGTTTCCCCCTTGAGATACTCCTATTTAATAATTCTTTCCTCGAAGAAAAACGTGATAGCTTGCAATAAAAATGATAAGAAAAATTCCTTTCTTGCAATTTGAAAAATGAAGAGAATGTGATGGCAGCCTTTATAAGAAATACACATTTGCAGAAGACATTCAACCTGAAAAGCAAAAAGTCGGTGATCTTTCCAAGATTTATCAACCAGTTTCGAGATCAAACGAATCGCTGGCACACTGTCCGACACTCGGCGCCGGATTTCACAATTTTATGTAACACTTCAGGAACGCAGTGATAAAGTCCAGAATTTAAATACAACGATTTTTTTATATATATTTTTTTTTTAAATATTCAGAAAAATTAATTTCATATCCTCAATAAATTACAATTGTAATTTATAACTATATTTATAATTATAATTTATAATTATAATTTATAAGTTTATTCTGGGGGCATTCTCGAGTTCTGAAAAAAAATTCCCTGACAATTCCAGGGTTTTCCCAGGTTCTTACTGGTGCAAATTATTTGGAAATTATATTACATATTCAATTTGGGAAGCTTTCACAAAATCATTATTACAGAATCTTTTTTTTTTATTCCTAGAGACGAATTTTCATCCCAAAGATAAATTTTCCAGAAAATAGTTTGTTTTTTAAGTTAAAAAATCAAATTCTTTAGAAAACAGTTGACTTTTAGACTTGAAAATGTTATGTTTAATCAAAAAGTTAAATTTTAAAGTCAAAAAGACGAATTCTTAGAATAGTTAAATTTTCGAATCAAAAAGAGAAATTCAATTTCATCAATTTAAATTATAAAAAATTTAATTGCCGTAAATACTGTTTATAAAGATGTCTATTGCTAACTTTTTATTTATTTCAATGTTTAAATTTCCATTTCTATATTGATACAAATAATGGCATTTTTTAACAAATATTTGAATTTTCATGCGAAAAAGACGAATTTTTCAGAAAAACGTCGAATTATTAATCTGTAAAGTTAAATTTTCAACAAATAGGTCATTTTTAAGAAAGAAAGTTAAATTTTTACTCAAATAGTTGAGTTAAAAAAAAAAAAAATTTAAACAAATAGTTGGTCTTTCAATCAAATATTCGATTTTTCACCAAAAATAATTAACTTTCAACCAAATATTGTTGAATTTTCTTATTCCAATACCATTTTTTACATACCAATACGATCATCAAATTCCATTTTAAATTTGAAAATAATCCTTTGTATGAGTCATACGTACCTGAAACACAAAATAATAATACTCCTTAGTTTTTAGTACAATAATAATTTTTTTAAATACAGTAAGATATTAAGTTTAAATAAATTATATCCTATAATTTTATTGATCAACTTTTCAGGGCAGACGGCTTTCTAAGCGCAAATTTCTACCTTACCGACTTCGAGAACATTTTGCAGTTGAAGTGGTTCGTGTCCGTGCTAAGTTTCTAGAATGGTGTCGAAGTCGGTAAGGTAGGAATTGGCGCCTCGAATGCTCCCTGCTTATCTACACATCTGTAAATGGCTAAATGGCAATTATTTAAATTTATTGAAAAACCAGCAAAATTAAAAAAATAGGAATAAATATACAAAAATTACGCGAGTTAATTATAAGTTTTTTTTCAGTCCTTATAAATATCTAACTATATATAAAAAAGGTACCTTTTATATATGTGAAACTAAATAACAATGTTTTTTAATTAATGACAGTAACTCCATAAAAGGAGACAACATTTATGAAAAAATATTTTAAAATAACTAAAATTGTATATTTTTTACAAGTTTTAAAATTCAATTTAACGTATTGATATTTGCGATAAAATATATTTTTCTGAGATAAGCGAAAATAATTGAAAAAAATTTGTCATAACAATTTAAATATTTTGCCACAAGAATTGTTCATAAAAAATCCAAATCTGAAAAAAAACACGAAATCAAATTCAAAAAAACTAAATTGCCGCAAAAACTGCTTTTAAAAATTGTTATTGCTAACTTTCTAATTATTTTTGTTATTAAATTTACATTTCTACATTGATAAAAAATAGTTTTAGCAAAAAGATTTTTTTTACTGATAACACTATTTGCCGATTTTTTAAGAGTCTTAAGAACATTTCGAAATAATTTCTAAAAATGTCGAAAATATCGGGAAGATTAGAAGGCAATTTTAAAAATTTTGAAAATATTTCAAAAATTTTGAGGCAAATTTAAGAGGTATTTATAAGTTTTAAAAAGATTAAACAGTAGATTTAAACTTGAAAATATTCAACAAAATTATAAAATAATGACTTTGAGAAGCTCTTCACCTGGGGTGCTTGCTAGAGAGATTGATCAGCGACATGGGTCGGAACAGCGATAAAAAAAAGAGCAAAATAAAAGGTTTGAAGAAGTGGCGGAGAAGGCTAGGACGGAAGAAGAGGTTTGGAAGGTAATAAATAGAGAGAGAGAGAGAGAGAGAGAGAGAGAGAGAGAGGAAAAGAAGGAAAAGAGTATAATAACATTTTAAAATGATATTGTGGAAAAAATATATTATGGATTCGCTAAGATGGGTGGAGTAGGAAGTTAGGAGTATAGGAAAATATGGTAGAGAAAGAGATGAGGAAGAGGAGTAGTGGTACCGTTAGTGAAGAAAGGCACTAGACCGCGTCAAGATAGAAAAAATCATGGTGAAAAAGGGGATATGAGAGGGTTTAATAAGGAGAATTTCGGAAATAGTTAGAGAAACAAAAAGGAGGTTAAAGGTAGGAGAGCAAGTAGGAGACAGTTTTTGGTTGGTAAGAGGAGTAAGACTGAAGTAAGGTTGGTAAGAAGTACGGAGTAAGGAGCAAGGAATGAGGAGTGAGGAGTAGGGAGTAAGGAGTAAGGAGTAAGGTTGGCAAGGAGTAAGGATGGTAAGGAGTAAGGAGTAAGGAGTAAGGACTAAGGAGTAAGGAGCAAAAAGTAAGGAGCAAAAAGTAAGGAGTAAGGACTAAGGAGTAAGTAGTAAGGAGTAAGGAGTAAGGTTGGTAAGGAGTAAGAAGTAAGGACTAAGGAGTAAGGAGTAAGATGGGAAAAGAAAAGATATATACACTGGCATACGCGAACTATCTTTTGTTGATGGCAGAGGATGAAGAAAGAATGGCGGACCTAATTACAGGAATGGAGAAATACTTAGATGGGATAACCTTGAATTTAAATGGTTAAAATACAAAGATAATAAGATTTAGAAAAGGAGGGGGAAGAAACCAAGAATCGGCAGGGAGATGAAGAGAGTAAAGTTAGAATAAGTGAAAAAGTTTGAATATTTCGGATACACCTTGCAAAATGGAGATCATAAAGCTCATATAAGAGAAAGGATACAAGAAAGTGGCAAGGTTTATGTAACAGATATGGGGAATAGGAAAAAAAGGTTAAAAAAAGATTGGAGAATGAGAATATGGTTATTTGATACGCTGGATGGCCGATGTTGTTAGGCTATGGTGCAGAGATATGGGAATGGAAGAGAAGAGATTAAGAGTTTACAAGAAAGGGTGGACGCTGCGGGTAGACTAGAGGACGTCTGGATGTATGGTGAGATGGTGCTAAGAGAGTGAAAGGTAGAGAGCTATTAGGAAAGTATTTAAAGGAGGTAGAAGAAAGGAGAGGGAGTGCGATAGAATTAACGAGATGAAACACATAAAGAAGGGAGCTCTTTAGCGTTAGAGATATAGAAGACGGGACTAGAGTAGACTGTGCAGAAGTCGAAAAAAGGGAGATGGAAAGACAATTAATAGAAAGATGGGAATGACTGAGAAATCAAAATATAAGAAATAGTACATTTTTATGAAAACGGAAGGAAAACTAAAGTATTTAGAAAAGGGTTGGGGAAAGAGACGATTGACCAGAATAGCAAGATTAAGATTGGGAAACGACGTAAGGGAAGAAATGTATGAGGAAAAGAAAGAGGAAACATGGTAGCATGTATGGGAAGGATGCAGGAGAGGAATGGAAGCTAAAGGAAGCAGGTAAAAGTATGTGGTAAAGATTAAATGGGAGGATGGATTGGGTAAGGAGTGGATGGAAAAGTTGGAGGAGACTAGACTCTAGAGGAGGGAATTAGAAAGATGAAAAAGAATGGATGTGCAAAAAATGGATGTGCAGAAAACGGCGAAATTGATAAAAATGGAAAGGATATTCGAGGAAAGTTTGTATTGGTCAAGATTATAGAGGCTAAAATAAACTAGGGGTCGGTGCTCTTTTTATGAGGTAGTGGACACACCCTCTTCGACTAGACTGAACATCATAAAGAGCTCAATAATCGTAAACTTTTACGCACAGAGATTTCGCTACTTTTTTCCCACGCACTGGAATCAGATTCACCCCTAGAGCGAAAGTTTATTTCCAAATAATTTAGAGCTATTATAAAATTCTTTTTATGAACTATAAAAGACATTCATATTTAATTAAACAGCATGGATATTAAAAAGAGAGTTTGAATACAAAATTTTCAGTAGATTTATCCATTTAATGAGCGATATTTTGAGTCGTTTCTTTTTAATTATCTTATAAGTGAATTCAAATGGGGGCGAATGAAAAATGCCGAAAAATATAATTCCTACACTGTAACATTCCCGAAACAGAAAATTTTCAAAATTTAAAATACCCGAAATGTAAAAAATATTCCTAAAAGATTGTTGAACAACACATAAAAAAATTCAAGACATGCAAGATTAAAGGAGATTAAACATTTCAAATCTGCAAATAAATCGCGAACTTCAGGATATAGAAAAGTTAAAGGTTGAAATATTTTTTACATAAGAAGATAATTTAAAATCGGGAGAGAAATAACGAATTTATTAAAGGAGACAAACACGCAAAAATAATTTTAATATTATTTAGGTTACAACTGTTGTGCGCTGGACCACGACATTTTCCGGTACAGTGGTAATGATCTCTGTGCCTGAGATCAATAATTTCAAGTTCTAAAATATTTTTAATCTCCTGAATACTTCTAAAATATTGCCCTAAAATCTTTACAATTTTTTGACACGATTATAAATCTTTTGAAATGTTTCTAAACTTTCTTTCAAAATTAATTTTTCAAAATAAAAAAATCACGAAACTTTCTGAATACCTTTCAAAATAATTGGAATTTTCGCTACAATTTTTTGAAAATCTTACAAAATAAAAAAAATATCCTTAAAATCTTCTAGATTTTTGTTGTTGAAATTATTAGAAATCTTTTGAAATTTGTCTAGATTTTCTTTAGAAACTACTCTTTCAAACAAAACAAAATTATTAAAAATTTTCGCATATCCAAATCTAAGTTTCAACTTTTTTTTAATCTTTAGAAACTTTTAATTGTTTTTAGAATGCTTTCAAAACTTTTAAACATTTTAAATAACTTTAAAAATGACTCGAATTTGTCCTAAATTTTGTCGTGATTTTCTGGCAATTTTGGAAATCTTTTGAAATGTTTGGGAATATTTTGAAATATTTTCTGAAGATTAATTTTTCAAAATTGAAAATCATTAAAAACTTTCATATGAATCTTAAAAATCATTTTTACTTGTCGAGAATTTGACAGTGTTAGATATTTTATTGTTCGCTCAATAATAATTTTATTATTCGCAATATTATAAACTTTAGAGAATTTTATTATTCGGCAAGTTTCTATTTGAAATATTTTTTTTCTCGGGAATTTCACATATTTTTTCTCATTTTTCAGTCATCCCAAATTTTTCGTCGGTGACCTATAAATAGCTACAGCTTCTTCGGAATTCTTCAATTTGTTTCGTAAATAGTTTCTTTATTTTCCATATAGTTTCTTCCCTGATAAAATAAATTTTCTGGCGTCCTAATGACAACAGGAAATTTTTTAAAGAATTCTAAAATTTCAGTCTCAGGTGAAAAATCGTATTTTCCTATAGTAGCCTATAAATAGCCATATGGCTGTTTTATGGGGTCACAAATAAACCCCATTAGAAAAAAAACCATGGAATAAAAAACCCTCAACTTTCCAGCATTACTTGAAGATAATATTATTTAAAATAATTATAAATTGTTTGAACAATTATTTTTGTTAACTCAAATTAATTATAGCTTCGCGCTATTAAAAAAGTATACAAAAAGTCGACAATTTTAGAGAGAAAAAAAAACAATTTTCTAGCATTATCCTAAGAGAATTTGGTGATAAATAATAAGAAATTTTCTAAGAAATTATTTTTAATCAAATTTAATTTACAATAAACTCGCTTCAACTGAAAAATTCAAAACAAGTCGAAAAATTCGGAAAAAATCGCGAGTTTCTAAATGTTATAAATAAATTATTTTTGTTAACATTAATGAACCCCTTTCTAATTGAAAATTGAACAGAAAGTGGAACATTTTTAAAAAACCGCTACTAATGTAGATACAATATTATGGCTTTCAGAAAAATAATACTGAATAAAATGAATAACAAATATTAGTTGAGTTAAAAAAAAATTTTTTTTTAGGGGAAAATCGAAGATAATTAACTATTCAATTTTCTTTCTCTTTCGTGTATATTCGACTGAGACTTGCCAGTTTCCTAAGCGTTGCATGACATGACCGAAAATAGAGGACAGAAAATATCATCTTCTATGAAACCTATATGGAAGGAGCTAGTGCGTGGCTGTTCCGTAAATAGAGCAGGCAAGCCATTGACCGGAAAATTTCATTTTAAAAAAGGATACAAAAATCGAGATAAAAATAAACATTTTATCGGAACTGATAATTATAACAAAAAAATTAGTCCAAGAAGAGGTCGACAAACGACGTCAAGTGTTTTATTTTTTTAATTTTTATTTTTAACCTTCTCTTTTTTTTTATTTTATTATTTTTTTAGGCTTAGGCATAAATTACTAAGACCACTGATATCAAAATATTAAAATTTTTACATGGCAAAGTTTGATTTTTTATCCCATGTATGCATGCTAGGAGCTTCAATTTGAGCCATCACCGCAAAACTCGGAATAAAGAATAGCTTCCAGCATAGGGGTCTAAAAACCATAATTTCTTCATTTTTCTTATCCATAATAATATATAAGATAATTTGAAACCGAGAGAGAAATAACCAATTTATTAAAGGACACAAACACGCAAAAATAGTTTTAATATTATTTAGGTTACAACTGTTGTGTGCAGGACCACGACATTTTCCGGTACAGTGGCAATGATCTCCGTGCCTGAGATCAATTGCGAAAGGTTTGGCACAAATTTTTTCTTATCCATAATAATATATAATGCATAAAAAATACGAAAAAATAATAAAATTTTCTAGCTCAGGAGTATTCTTATTCCTTAATTTCCCTATTCCTTTCCCTTTACCCCTAAATGATTGTTTAACTAAAATTTGGAATTTTAATATGAGGCATATTTTTCCCAAGGTACAAAACTTCAGCGTTTTTGCTTCAATAGTTTTTTTGAGCTAATTAAAAATTAAACTTTTTTTTATAGAAAATTAAACTTTTTTTCTAAAACATTCGACTTTCTGGTTTGAAAAATCAACTATTTTGTTGACAATTCATCTCTGTACTTGAAAATTCAACTATTTGATTGAAAAATGATCTTTCTTGGTTGAAAATGAACTTTTTTGTTAAATATTCTATTTTTGGGTTTATAAATAAACTTTTTCCTAAAACATTCGTATTTTTAGCTTAAGACCTCAACTCTCTCTTCTTAATAATTCATTGTTTTCCATAGAAAATGATTTTTTTTCTATTTTTTCAAAATTGAATTATTTGGTCGAAAATTCGTCACTTTTGCATAAAAATGCCATTATTGGATTAAAAAATGATCTTTCTATTTTTGAAAAATAGCCTTTTGTTTAAAAATCTTTTTTTAAGTTTAATTTTTTTTTTTTAAACATTCGACCTTTTAGCTTGAAAACTAAATTTTTTTCTTGAAAATTAATTTTTCTTCGCAGAAAATCAATTTTGTTGTTGAAAAATTAACTATTTGGTTGAAAATTCGTCTCTTTTGCTTGAAAATATAACTATTTGATTAAAAAATTATCTTTCTTTGTTGAAAATCAACTTTCAGCTGAAAATTCTTTTTTTCGCGTATAAAACTCAACTTTTTTCAAAAAAATACGACTTTTTAGCTTGAAACCTCAAATCTTTTCTGGGAAGCTGATATTTTTTTTATTGAAAATAAGTCCACTTGGCTGGAAGGTCAGCTATTTTTTTTTAAATTCAACTATTTTTTCCTAATTTGTATCTTTTGCTTGAAAATTCAGCTTTTGGGTTAAAAATTGTCTTCCTTGGTTAAAAATTATCTTTCTTGGTTAGGAAGTAAATTTTTTGTTATTTTTTCTTCGGTTTGAAACTCTTTTATCTGAACATTCCACTTTTAAGCTTGACAGTTCAATTCTTTTCTTGAAAATTAATTTTTTCTTCGTAGAAAATTAATTTTGTTGTTGAAAAATTAACTATTTGGTTGAAAATACACCTTTTTGCTTGAAAATTCAACTATTTAATTGAAAAACTATCTTTCTTTGGTGAAAATGAACTTTTTTGTTGAATTTTTTTGTTTGTTTTAAAAAGACAATTTGTTTCTAAAAAAATCGATTATTTAGCTTCAAAACACAATTATTTTGTTGAAAGTTAGTCTTTTTACTTGAAAATTCGACAATTTGATTGAAAAATGATCTTTCTTTGTTGAAAAGTAACGTTTTTGTGGAAATTTTTTTTTTCTGGTTGAAAACTCAACTTTTTTATTAATTTAGATTTTTTAGCTTCGAAATCAACTATTTTGTTTAAAATTAATTCTTTTTGTAAAAAAATAACACTTTAGTTAAAAAATGATTTTTCACTTGGAAACTAACTTCTTTGTTAAAAAATCTTTTTTTCGCGTTTAAAACTCAACTTTTTTCTAAAAGATTCTATTTTTTAGCTTGAAAATTCAACTATTTTTTTAAATTCATCTCTTTTGGTAGAGAACTCGACTATTTGGCTGAAAAATTATATTTGTTGGTTAAAATTTAACTTTTTTTGTAGGAGATTGTTTTTTCGCGTTCAAAACTCAACTTTTTTTTTTAAACATTATATTTTTGAGCTTGAAAACTTTACTCTTTTTTGTAGACAATTCATCTCTTTTGGTGGAAAATTAATCTTTTTTGATTGCATATTTGACCATTCGGCTGAATATTTAACTGTTTTAATTTGTACTTTTAAATTCGCGTTTATTAATCTGCAAATAAATCCCGAACTTCAGGAAATAGAAAAGTTAAAGGGTTGAATATTTGTTACATCGGAAGAACATTTGAAATCGAGAGAGAAATAACCAATTTATTGAAGGAAACAAACCCATCAAATTTTTCAGAATTATAAATAAGATTTCTTTGAGACTTCAAAAGTCTTGAAGGATTTTAAATATTTCATGGCATTTTAAGCGATTCTGAAGAATTTTCTTTAGATTTCCATAATGAAGAAATTTTAAAGCTTTTAGGCGATTCTTAAAGATTTGAAGGAATTTTCTGTAGATTTGAAATTTATAAATTTTTGACTATTTCAGTTTGAGGCTTCTAGTTTGAATCGAGATTGGAATTTCGAAGGCTTTTAATTTCCAAATTATTTTGAAATGATTTTTTATTTTAAAGCGAAACCTTTCGCAATTGGTCTCAGGCACAGAGATCATTATCACTGTACCGGAAAATGTCGTGGTCCAGCGCACAACGGTTGTAATCTAAATAATATTAAAACTATTTTTGCGTGTTTGTCTCCTTTACTAATTTTCTATAAAAAAAATTGCTGTAAAAATTGCTATACTTTCAGGAAAGAATCATTATTCCCATTTTAAAAGCCATTTCGTTATCGGTCTGAGTGCGATGGCCATTTAGTTTTATTATCTATCCGTGGAAAGATTTCGCGATGAACCAGCGATTTTCCATCCCCTTTCACCACTTTTTCATCCCCATATTGGAATTTCTCGGAAAGTGTGCTAGATGGGGTAGAATAGCCAATTACTGGTAATTGTGGGAGGTGGAGTCTAACCCGATTTCTGTGGTTCTCCTCAATCACTTATTCATCGTTACAAATTGGATGGTCACGCACAGCTGGATTTTTTCCCAGAGAAAATTTTATTTCTAAAAAGAATTTTATGTTCCCCAAGGTTATCATAAAGGAGAAAAGGCACTTTGTTATCATTAAGTTCGCGTGACGAGAAGTATGTATCGTCTTCCTTTCAAACTGAAGAAAGGGTAGTTTATTATATAAGCTTAAATTGTGAGTCGACAATATTTGTCAAAGGGATGCTGCAGAAGTCTGGTTCCAAAATTCAACGAGTTTTTGAACTTTTTCGGGTCTACTTTTGGAAAATTTCCAGGTCTGCTTTTCCAAAAAAAATGTAGGTAATTAAATTCAATTTCAAAAGATTCTATTGAATTCTAAAGAATTTTAATTTATATTGTTGTAGTATTTTTTAGTAGTCTGAAATTATTATAATCATATTGAGGGGTTCGCCACTCGACTTGTGAGGGTTGCACTGATTTCATTTTTTTTTTAATTTCAAAAGATTTTACAAAGATTTTAGAGGTTTCACTAAGAGTGCAAAGATTTCAGAAATATTTTAAGGATCTAAAATTTAGGAATTTGAAAATGTCACAAAGATTTCAAATATTTCACAAACCTTTTGAATATATTTCATAAAGATATCTAAGATTTCACAAACCTTGTAAAGAGCTTTCATAAAGATTTCAAAGATTTCAAAATATTTCAAAGTTTTCGCACATATTTTAAAGATTTTCGAAAGATTTCAAAGATTTCATAAAGATTTCAAAAAATCTCAATATATTTCACATAGGTTCCAAAGATTTAAAAGATTAAAAAGATTTCACAAAGATTTTAAAGATTTAACTAATATTTTAAAAGATTTCAAAGATTTAAAAAAATTCAAAAAAATATCACAAAGATTTCAAAGACTTGACAAAGATATAACAAGAATTTCAAAGATTTCACGAAGATTTCAGGAATATTTCAAGGATTTCACAATGATTTTAAAGATTTCAAAAGATTTCACATATATTTCAAAAGATTTCAAAGATTCCAAAATATTTCACAAGGATTTCAAAAATGTCAAAGGTTTCAAAAAGTTTCAAAAATATATCACAAAGATTCAAACATTTTCACAAACATTTCAATGATTTCAAAGACTTCACATAGATTACAAAGAACTCAAAAAGATATCAAAGATTACAAAAGATTTCCACGATTTCAAAAGATTTCGAAGATTTAAAAATATTTTAAAATATTTCGAAGATTACACAAAGAATTCAAAAGATTTAGAAGATTTCAGAAAATTTTAAAGATTCCAAAACATTTTAAAGATCTCAAAATATTTGAGATTGTAAAGATTTGAAAAAAATGCTGAAGATTTCAAAGATTTACCCAATATTTCAAAAGATTTCAGAGATCTGAAAAAATTTTCAAAGAAATATCACTAGGATTTCAAAATATTTAAAAGATTTAACAAATATTTCAATGATTTCAAAGATTTCGTAGAGATTGCACAGATTTCACAAAGAATTCAAAGATTCCAAAAGATTTCTAGGATTCCAAAAGATTTTAAACATTTCAAAATGTTGCAAAAGGTTTCAAAGATTTCTGGGATATCAAAATATTTCAAAAAATTTCAGAAAATTTCAAAGATTTTTCAGATTTTAAATATATCAGTGTGATTTCAAAGATACCTATATCACAAATATTTCACATTTTTTCATCACATGATAGATTTTTTGAAATATTTTAAAGATTTCACAAAGATTTTGAAGATTCCAAACGATTTTAAAGATTTTAGAAAGATCTTAAATATTTCAAAAAGATTTCACAAAGATTTTAAATATTTTAAAGATTTCACAAAGATATAACAAAGATTTGAAAATATTTCAAATAATTCACAGATTTCACATAGATTTTAAATATTTCGAAAGATTTCTAAGATTCCAAGGGATTTCAAACATTTCTGAATATTTGAAAAAATTCTGAATATTTTAGAAAATTTCTAAGAATTTGCAAAGATTTTAAGGATTTCAGAAGCATTTCAAAAATTTCAAAATAATTCTAAGATTTCAATGATTTTACCAAGATTTCTATGATTAAAAAAAATTTCAAATATTCCAGAAGAATTCTAAGAATCCAAAAGGTTTCAATGATTGCAAGAGATTTCAAATATTTCAAAGATTTCAAAAGATTTCATAATATTTCAGAAAATTGTATGGGTTTTCAAAGATTCCAGAAAGATTTCAGTGACTTCACAAATATTTCACAAAGATTTCATAATATTTCAGAGATTTCCAAATATTTCAGGAGATTTTAAAGATTTCAAAAAAATTCTGAAGATTTCAAAGATTTAACAAATATTGCAAAAGATTTCAAAGATTTTTAAAAAATTTCAAAAAAAGTATCACAAGGATTTCAAAAGATTTCAAAGATTTCACAAATATTTCAATAATTTTAAAGAATTCTTAGAGATTTCAAAGATTTCACAAAGACTTCGGAGATTCCAAAAGATTCCAAAAGATTTCAAAGATTTCTGTGATATCAAAATATTTCAAAAAATTTCAGAAAATGTCAAACATTTTCGAAAGATTTTAAAGATATCAGATAGATGTCGAAGATACCTATATCACAAAGATTTCAAATTTTTCATGACATAGATTTTTTGGAATATTTCAAAGATTTCACAAAGATTTTAAAGATTCCAAACGATTTTAATGATTTTAGAAAGATCTTAAATATTTCACACAGATTTTACAAAGAATTCAAAGATTTCAAAGACTTCACAAAGATATAAAAAAGATTTCAAAATATTTCAAATATTTCACAGATTTCACAAAAGATTTCTAATATTCCAAAAGATTTCAAACATTTCTAAATATTTCAAAAAATTCTAAATATTTTCGAAAATTTCTAAGAATTTGCAAAGATTTTAAGGATTTCCAAA
>JAABKJ010001272.1:0-31148 GCA_011634705.1 Andricus grossulariae | reverse complement strand
ATATATATATATATATATATAAATATATATATAATATGTGGTGTAAAGTAGGTGGGAAATAAATCTTCAAAAACCAAAAGTTTCATCGACAATAGGTTTGCAGAATTAGAAATTCTTAAAATTTCAAATTAAATACCTCTTGCGAAAGGATTAAAAAAAATATCATTTCTCAATAAAATAATAAAACTAAATTTTGTATATAAATTTCAGTTACAATTTGAACGTAGTCATAATTCTGTCCAACTTATTAGAATTGACATTTGAGCAAATTATTATCATTTAATTAAAAAAATATACCTTTTCATATTTTTGGTGGAATTTTGAGCAAAAAAATGCCTGCTATACTGTGGTAAAGCGATTTCAATTTTCATTTTCTCCCAACCGAATACTTCTTTTCGATGCACAATTTTCTATTCTTATTCAGTATCCCAATATCTCGGGAGCAAGTTTCTTTTTGCGAAAAATTAAAAATTCTATGAATAATCAGTGATCAACGCAGATTTTAAAAACCCACGGAATTTTAATCTTAAATTCTCGGTAAATTTTCTCGGAAGTAGCTGAATTTTTCACATCAACCTTTATGTATCGGTGTTCAGAAATTTACAATCTCAGGAAAGTGTTTTTCTTCTTTTTCTGAACTGAAAATTGTTTTTTTTTTAATCGTAATCCGCCGCCAAGCTTGCTAAAATTTAGGTCGTGTTACTTAGAGATTATCAAATTCCATATGCGTTAACTTGAACGTGGAGAATTTTTTTCGATGAAACTTTCTTGGCTTCAATATTTGGCCATTTTCTTGGTTATCTCAGAAAATACATATCTTATGAAATATATACCGTAAAAAATATACAGCTTAGGACTATTTACATCTAAATGATTCTTATAGAAGTAAAAGTTAGTTATGTTGAAAATGCTCGTAATTTTAACACACTTTTACCATACTTCGGTATATTGAATCATCTTCCGGCTCATCGGAAGTATCTTCAAAATAACACTATTAATTAATTTCTGAAGGTGAGAAAATTTTCACATAATTGTAATCTGAAATTACAATGAAATATCGGATGCACGTATTGTTTGTGTTGGTCGCAAGAAGTGACTTTATAATCTATTTTCAACAAGTGCATCCATATAGGGATTCATTTATGTCAACCCATTCTCATTAAAGCTGAAAGAGCTGTCTCGGTTAATGAAACACTTTCATTGGATTTGATATAATTAATTACAGAAAGAGAACATTCGCTTTGATAGCTGGATCCAAACATAGGAAAAATACGCAAAGAATCTTAACTGCGGATAATCTTCGTCCGGTAAAAAAACGAAAAACGTAGTTCTGAGCCTAATTCTTCTCTTTGATCATTTACATTCCCTTTTAGAGGATTTTTGAACAAATCCAAATCAGGCTTAATGACATCAATGTCTCCGAATGAATTGGTGAAAAATCAAGTCTGGACAATCTACTCAAAGTTCCTTGAAACTATTAAAATGCTTCAGCTCGTTTCTTTAAAGTTGCAATCTAAAGTCTTGCTTCATATTACGAATGTTATCAGTGTGTTTCATTATTTTGCAATGTAGCTTCAGGTCAGTGAAAGGAGTCTGAATGTCGGGATAACATTCATTAAGTTTCTTTAAAAATACTTCATATAATCTGTTGGTTAGAGAGTGATTACTACCCCTAAGTAAATTTACAATTTGCATTACTGTCGTCATTGTATCTTTTGAGCGCAATGCCTTTCCACCCAAAGATTCTTGGCGAATAAGAAAGTATATCGGCAATCAGCTTGCAGGACAAACGTTCTCGATTTCTTAACAAGTCCCACAGACCAGAAATGTGTCCTTTCATAGCTTTTGCTCCGTCAATAACAATAGCTAAATATTTTCGTTGAACACATCGACTTTCTTCATAGTTGTGAGCAATGGCAAAATACACAGAAAAACGTTGATCCTCAAAAGTACGCCGATTCTGTGTTGTTTTGCATTGAAACAAAAATGAGACACCCGAGACCGAGAATGCAGCTATGTTCATGTTACAGCACATAAATGAGGAGCTGACTAATATCAGTGTTATCCGTGCTCTCATCTGAACAAAATAAACAAAAGGTGCAAGAAACTAACAAAAAATTTAACGTTAGTCGAAGTTGCGAAGCAATATCAGCTACTCATCTCTGAATGGTGCTTTTCGAAAGGTAAACAGTTTTAAATTTTGAAACAGCTTCTTTTAAATTGAAATGAAACGCGATTGACATTGCACAAATTTTGATGAGAATTCCCTGAATGAAAGGTCCTTTATTTCGCGCTATTTCAAAACCAACTGCATATGATGCTACAAGACTTTGCTGCTACATTTCTAAGGGATCTAAAATTGGCTCACCTTCAGAAATTGATAAACTGTCTTTTGAAGATACACCTCATGAGCCGAAAGATGACAGTTGTGGTGCTCGTGATAGGAAGATGAGAATGAAGATTTTAACCAAATCTTTTTCTTCATGAAAAAATGCCCCCTATTCTCGAACCATGCTTTGGATCTTGATGCACATTGTAGTGTCTACGAGCATTCATTCTCCTCGTTCGTGTTGTCTTGGGACATAGTCAACATTGAAAAAGTTATATTTTAATAACACTGTTAAGAACAGGAACGTACAAGAATTGGTATACATTTTCAGCTTACGTATTCGTCCTTATTTCCAGTGGCATTTTCCAATCGGTTATTCAAGCTGCAAGAATATATATAGTGATCATGTAATGACCTTAATAATGATCTTTTTCTCAAAAAGTGAGCACAACTAAAGGATAGCAATACAGAAGTAGATAAATGACAAAGTGGGAATGTTTCAAAAGAGTAAATAGGGAGTGTTGTAAAAAATGCAGATACTTGCGAGAAAATTTACCAAAATTTAGAGATTTAAAGTCCATGGGTTTTCAAAATCGGCTTTTGGTAGTAATTATTCATCGCATTTTTAATTTTTACAAGAACGAAAACGGAAATAAATCGGAAAGAGTATTCTGTTCCAAAAAATCATAATTCAAAATGGCGTTACCAGAGTATGGCAGGTATTTTTTCCTCAGAATCTCCCAAAAAATATGAAAAGATAAATTTTTTTAAATAAATTATAATAATTCGAAGGAATATGAATGCTTGGAGGTTCTAAACAATGATCACTACTTTAAAATTATAACTAAAATTTAACTACGATTTTATTACATTCATGAACACTAATGAATTGTTTAAACAATTATGTTTGTTAACTTGCATTAATTAGTATCTCACTAAGTGAAAAGTGGACAAAAAGTTAAAAATTTCAGAAGAAATCGCAACTGGCTAGCATTAATATGGGAGAAGATAGTTATAAAAAAAAATTATTTACACAATTATCTTTGCCAAATTGCAATAATTATTACATCACCAAGTGAAAAGTTGACAAAAGGGGGAACACTTGAGAAAAAACTGCAACTATCTAGCTTTAAAACAAGAGAATATTGTTATATTATTATTAATATTATACCATTAAGTCGTTTACCTTTCGGGGTAGGCGTGAATTGCTCGGTTTGAAAGTAGTAGTGTGTGGATGGGTATGTAGGTATAGGTTATGATATGAAATTTTCGTGCATATGATATATGCATGAAAAATTTAAAAAAAAATTCCACTGCATTTTTGGAACACCCTATTGCACAATCATTTTTCGCGTTTTCGAGCTCTCGCTTATTCTATCCGAGCGCTCAATTGTGAAAAATACCTATTTTGATCAAAAGCAAAAGACAGGTTCTGATCTTTTTATTTCGATTATAAAAAATTCGGTTGGACGACCTATGTAGACCTATGAGATAAAAAATAGTTATCTTGATTTAAACTCGTGTTAATGGAAAATTAGGCTCAATTTCCGTTTAGTCGTGGAATCGATCTCGACAAAATCAACCTTGGTTTTAGTGCTTGTAGACCTTCTTCAATCCAATTTCGGAACATGCTCTCGTATTCGTGCATGTTAACTCGGTGTTTGCAAACAGCAAGTGCCACTCGAATCGTTTTATAACGAAACTCAATTACGATCAAAATTGATCCTCCATTCTGTTCTCGCGAATATATCAAGTAGTTTCTGTAAAAAATAAGTTTACGTTTATGATAGGATTGCGATTATTGATATAGGAACGTTCGGTAATTACTTCAGGATTTTTGAAATTTAGGATTTGTACTGTTTTTAGACATTTTAAGGAATTTCTACGAATCCTGAAGGATTATAAAAATTTTTCAAAATTACAAGGATTTCAAGGATTTTCACCATTTTCAAATAATTTTAAGTTTTGAAAGGATTTTAAAGGACGAAACCTCGAGAAAATTCGATCTAAAAATTAATCAAAATAATAATAGTTTTATAATTACCTTTGCAATAATAATAATTCTATATAAAATAATAAGCATGAATAATACGATAATAATTTGAAGTAATTTCGAGGTAGGAGCTTGTGATCATTAAAATTAATCGCAATTTGTAAAATTATTTGGGATTAAATGCATTATTAATAAGTTTGATAATGAATCACTCCATCAGGGAACAATTTAGTGATGCAAATTAACGTTTTCATTATTATTCCCAACTTTAGTATTCATTTGAATTTCACTTCAGTTTAATAGCATAAGAGAGCTAATTAATTAATTAAATTTATTTACTAATTTTTCAGGTGACCCTACGACTTTTGGTAATTTGAAACCAGCTAAAGAGGTCATTGAAGCTGTTCAAGAAAGCGTTGCTGCACAATTATATAATGGCTATGCACCTAGTACAGGTAAATATAATTTAAAAAAATTTTAATAGTACAAATTTTTAATGACTATCTTGAATTTTTCTCAAAATTTTTTTATCAAATTTCAAAAGTATTAGGCATTCAGTTCAATATCTTATTTTTCAAGGATATCCAGAAGCACGGAAGGCGGTTGCAGATTACAGCTCTAATGAATTTATAAAAGTAGATTCAAAGGTTAGTTTAAAGGCATTTAATAAGAAATTCCTGATTTTCGATCTTAGAATTAATTACTTCTTTCTAAGATCTATTAGATTTCTTTGGAATTCAGAATTATCATAATAATTGTAAATTCCGAAGGAAAGAAGTATCACTTTATTTTTTGAGTTAGTCTCTAATTTTTTCCAAAAAATTGGTGACTTTCTACATTTAAAACAAATTCAAAACTTCGATATTTGAGCATGTAGCAATAAAAATATAAATGAATAGAATGGATAATTTTACTGAAGGATAATTTGTATGATCATATCCTTTTATGCCTGTGTAAACGACAGTCATTTAATCCACTAATCCCTTGGAAATTAAATTTTACTAGAAAATCGTTTTCCCGGGACCTGGTTAGTTCGGTGACAAACCGAAACGTGCTTGAATTCTAGGAGTGTGAATCGAGCAAAAATTTTAATTAACCTTCCGAATTAAAATTTCAGATTTTTAATTAAGATAGGGTATGCGCAATTACATCTTCCGGAACACTTTAGGGAAAATATTACTTATTCCAAGGAACAATTTTTCTCCAAAAGTTGCATTTTTCAAACCAGTTTATTTCTTTCATTAAGAAAACTCGTGAGAAAGTTAAAAATGTTTTCAATGCTAATTATCAAAAGTAATGCAATCAAATTAATAATAATTCAATAAATGAATACGAAATTGGAAACCAAATTACTCAACCAATATTTTGGGATTTTAATTTGAATCAATAACTTACTTCCTTTATGAAATTGGAATACAAATTTCAAAATTCGGTATAAATTACATCACGAGGATAGAAAAAATCTTACAAGAAAAATATCGCTGCAAAAAAGTACAATCAGCATAGTTTTTAAAATAAAAATTTTCTGAGTGATTCCAAAATAAATATAACTTTTAAAATTCAATCAATTGAAAACATTATGAAAACTTTAGGAATGCATCAAAAGGAAAAAAAGTTTAAAAACTTGACAGAATTATTATTTATAAGAGAAAATCGCACTAAGTTTTGATAATTTTTGCATTATAATATATTCTCAAAGTTACCATAATTTTTCAAATTTTATAAATTGTAAAAGTTATATTTCTTCTGCAATCACTTGAAAATTTTCAATTTTATAAATTGTGTTTACTGTACTGGCAACTTTTCGGTTGAAAATGATATTTTTTGGCAGAAAATTCACATTTTCGGGTTACAAATTCGACTGTTTTTTAAAAAATTCATATTTTAAGCTCAAAAATTCAACAAATTGCTAGAAGATTTAATTATTTGGGTTGAACTCTTCTCTTGAAAATTTAAATATTTTGTTGGAAATTTGTTTTTCTTTGATTGAAAATTAATTCTTTGAACTTATTTTCAAACTTTCGCTTTTTTTTTTTAAAATGTATTCTTTTTAGTAAAAAATTCAACTTTTTGGTTGCCCATTCATGTATTTTGTCAAAAATTCCTCTTTTTTGGTTGAACTTAAATCTTTTTTGTTAAAAATGCAACTTCTGTTTTGTTGAATACTAATCTGTTTTAGTTGAAGATTCAACTGGTTTGTTGAAAATTAGTCTTGGTTTATTGTATCAAACTTTTCTAGATTTGAAATGAAAATCTTTTTTTGGCTGAAATATCAACTATTATATTTTTCGTTGAAAACTAATCTTTATGGTTAAAAATTTATTTTTCAAACCAAAAATTTAATTATTCCATTTTCGGTAGAAAAATAATCTTCTAGATTGAAAATTTATGAATTTTAGTGAAAATTCGTGTTTTTGGGGAAAAGACAATTTTTCGGTAAGAAATGTAACTGGTCGAAAATTAATCTACATTTGTTGAGAATACAAATATTTGGTTGAATATTGGTCTTTTTTGGGTGAATTCAACTATTCTTGATTGAAAATTAAATATTTTTTTATTGAAGATTCAACTGCGTCTTTGGAAATTAATTTTTTTCAAACTTGAAACTTATTTGTTCTATTTTCGGTAGCAAATTAATCTGCTCCTTAACAAATTTTTGTATACTATTGAAAATTCGTCATTTTTAATGGACAGCCATTATTCTCCGTTAAACATGCAACGGTTTGGTTAAAAATTAATCTTTTTTTGTTGAGGATACAAATATTTTGTGGAATATTTCTCCTTTCTGGCAGAATTCAACTGTTCTTGATACAAAATTAAAATCTTTTTTGTTTGAAAATTCAAGTAGGTCGAAAAAGAACAACTTTTTGACTGAAAATAAAAATTGAACATTTGGGAAAGAATAAATCACGGTCATCAAAATTAAATGATTGGAACTCTTACAGATACATTTTTTTCATCTGTAGTTATAAAAACTGAACTGAAAATTAATTTTTTCCCCCGGGATTTTTGTTTAATATTTTTTGCAAAAGGTTCGGTGACGCTCCATATTGATTTAGCTTCATATAAAATGAGAGGATTTTTTGAAACTTTGATGTCCAAATCAAATAAATCGCGAAAATAGTCATTTTTTACATTTTAAAATATTTTCATATGTTCTGCATATATTTTAAAAAGATGTTTGAAATTTTATTATTTTGCATGCCTTGTCATGCTTCTCCCGTTTTTATTCTAATATCTAAAAATTTTCCTACTTTTTTTTCATTTAATTCGTTTAACTCATCAAGCTGGTAGAAATATTCATCTGCATTTTTCAACGTTCATGATATTTACAATTTCAAAATTCAAATTTTCAAACTTCGAAATGGGTTAGAGGTGAAATGGACAGCTACAATCTGTTGGATGTCGATTCGAATACATTCATTTTTTTCTGTAAACTGATGAATATATTTATTATTATAACCATTCACTTTTAAAAACATATTTTGCATGTAAATCAGTGTGTAAAAAAATAAAAATAAGGAAATTTCGGTTCGTTAGATCAGTATACTGGAATCTTGTCTTTTAGTCCGTTTTTTTCGAATAAATCAAGTTAAAACCAATAAAAAATAAAATTTACAAGGTCAGAGTATTTTTTTCTCATCAGTGAATAAAAAATTAGAAAAATTAGAAAATTTTATATTGTGGATCACTGTGCTGGATTCTTATTCAGTTTTTTGTTAGCAGTTGTTAGTTAGGGTTTTAGACCTCTATGTAGAAAGCTTTTCCATTAGTCATTTTTTTGGGGGGTTCTTCCTGTCATCACCCACATCAAAATATTTACCATACATATACCCTGTCCCTTAAATGATTTCTTTTTCCAGTTTTATAATTATGGTGAAAAATTATTGTGAAGTTGAAAAGAAACATGAAAAGATTGCGGCTCTCCACTTTCTACCACTAAATGGTTAAGAAATGTGGATGCATGTTTGTAATGACTTGATAAATCAAACGAGCTGAATATATTTGACAATTGAACAACTAAATTCTAACCACATATTTGTACGTTTAAAAGTACAGCCAGCAGCTGTGCCATCAGCTATGGCTAAATATGAATGCTGTTTCTTGATTGGCTATTCGAAGTGTGCGAAGAACTGATGCAAGAACGTTACTGGCATGCGAAGTCACTGGCATGAAAAATCAAACTTGGCACGAGAAGTCTAACTTCGCACGCAACTGTTTAGAAAAAAAAGAATACTCACAATTTTTTTTTACTTTGCAGCGATTAAATATCCCAAATATTAATTCATCAACCCATTTAAATATACGAAAATAAAAAGGTATGAGATTTAACATTGTTAATTTTTATAGGATGTAATCCTTTGCAGTGGATGTTCGTGTGCTTTGGACCTTTGCATTACTGCAGTGGCTCGCGAGGGACAAAATATTCTAATTCCAAGACCCGGTTTCTCGATATATCGAACCCTGGCAGAAGGACTTGGAATTACAGTGAGGTCCTACAGTCTTAGGGTGAGTATTGTTGAGAAACGTCAATTGTACTTTCGGAATCTCAGAATCTCAGAATCTCGTTAGTCAAGCGACCTGGAAGGCTGATGGTATTGTTTAGTATAAATAGCCGATTGAATAAGGTGCCAATATTCCCATTTCAGCCTGAACGGGGCTGGGAAATTAATCTCGACGACTTGGAATCACAAATTGATGAATCAACTGCCGCTATCATTATAAATAATCCCTCAAATCCCTGTGGATCCGTTTTTAGTCGGGACCATCTTCTCGATATTTTGAACATTGCTGCCAAATACTACGTTCCAATCATCGCTGATGAAATTTACGAGCACATGGTACAAATATTTTGTTCATAAATTTAATTTTTCTGAACAAAGCTAATTTATATTTTAAATTGTACTTTTTATATGAGCAGGTTTTTCCGGGAAGAAAGTTTTACTCATTAGCCTCCCTTTCGACTGAAGTCCCAATTTTATCCTGCAGTGGATTAACGAAAAGGTATTTATTTTTTTATTATTTCATATCCTTTATCCAATGATTCTA
Source organism: Andricus grossulariae (assembly GCA_011634705.1). Lineage (NCBI taxonomy): Eukaryota > Metazoa > Arthropoda > Insecta > Hymenoptera > Cynipidae > Andricus > Andricus grossulariae. Next base: position 21,777 of record JAABKJ010001272.1, on the reverse strand, counting down.
TTCCCTTTTCAGTGATGGGAAGTAACTAGTTTCCTTCAACTAGTTACTTTTATTTAGCTACTTTTTTGGTGACGATAGTGGTAACGAAGTTACTTTTGTAAATAAGTAACCCATTTATTAATTAGTTACATTTTCTTAGTAGCAGTAACAGTAAAAATCGTTACTTTTGTAGTCACTTCCGAAACTCGAAATATAGTTCACAAGTATTTTTTTTATAAGAATCAATACATTTAATTGCTTTCCCAACTAAATGTTCTTTTTCACTATTCAAATTGTGACGGCTAATTTTTGAAAAATGTTGGCTTTTATTGAAAAATTAAATAATACACAGGGCTGTCACAGCCTAATTCACTTGCAAAAAGTCACCTATTTAAACGAAAAGTACATTCAGAGAAATTCAAGGAAAATTGGAAGAATTTAATGAAATTCCTCAAAATTCAAGTGAATTATTGAAAAGCTATAGTTCATTGAATTTTTTCTATCCATAAGATAACACTGATTTTAGTAAAATTTGAGTAAATTTAGAACTGGACAACAGAATAAATGCCTAGGACTTTCATCAGAGGTGTGCAGTCGTTTATTCGAATTTTCAATACAAATTTAGACACGCTTGGAAAGTGGGATTTTTCAAAAAATAAGAAAAAAATTTAAATGTATATCAAAACGGTTTGATTTACTTAAGATATTACAATTTTTTTAAATCAAAATAACTCCTTTTCTTGGTAAAAAAACTAATTCAAAAGTCAAGTAGAATCTTTGAAATTCGATTTATTCAAATAATCGAACAAGTCGAATTTTGAAGATTCGACTTGACATTTGGATCCATTTTTTAACTAAGAAAAAATCAGTTGTTTTGATTCAAATAATTGTAATAATTCAATGAAATCAAGCCGGTTTGATGTACAGTCAAATTTTTTTTTCTATTTCGAAAAATCTAATGTTCCAAGCGTGTCTAAATTTGTATCAAAAATTCTAATAAATGACTGCACACCTAAAGCTTTCATGCAATTCATAAGAATTCAAAAGAATATACTAGAGAAATTTTTTTAAAATAAATAAATTTCCATCGAATTGATTAAAATGGAAATGAACAGAATTTAAGGCGAATTCAACAGAATTTGAATGAATAGAAGAAAAGCAAATGAATTCAATAAAATTCCAGTAAATTTATAGAAATTGAAGAAAAATAAGAAGAATCCGATGGATTTCATAAAAATTGCAGGCGATTTGAAAAAAAATGCAAGCGAATTAAAAACAATGTAAAAATATTACATCAATTCAATAAATTCATTAAATTAGGCAGTGAATTGAGAAAAATTCAAGGAAACTCACAAGGATTCGACGAAATTACTACGACTTTCAGGTTAGTTTAAAAGATTGCAGGGTGATTTTAAAAACTTAATGAATTGAGTGTATTTAAGAATAATTCAAGTGAATTTAAAAAAATGCAAGAGAATTTCAAACGGTTTAAAACAATTTAAATTAATTTAGCATAAATTAATCAGAATTCAGAGTGAATTCCAAATGAATTCAAATGAGTTGACAAGTATTCAAGAAATGCAAAATATTCTACGGATTTTAATTAAACTGGACTGAAATGAGAAGAATTCAAGGGAATTCAGGAAAGTTTGATAAAATTCCTAAGAATTTGAAATAATATAATTGAAAATAACAAAAATTTCTTCCAGTTGACTAAAATGGGAGTAAACAGTATTCAAAGCGAATTTAAACAAATTTAAGTACATTGATACAAAAAAAAAACAATGAATTAAATAAAATTTGAGTGAGTTTAGAGAAATTGAAGGGAAATGAGAAGTCGTCGGTATTCATGAAAATTCACGTGAATTGAAAACAATTTAAAAATATTTAAAAAATCAAATATTCAGACAAAAATTTTAAAAATCCATATTAAATCGAAATCCAAGGTGAGTTTTAAAGATATTACGGCCAATTAAAAAAACTACAACAAAATTCAATGAATTGAGTAGAATTGAATAAATTAAGAAGAATTCAAGAGAATTAAAAAAATATGATGTTAAATTACAAAAATCAAGAGAATTTCAAAGAATTAAAAAGAATTTAGGATAAATTCCTAATTGACTCAATTAAAATCTGATAAAATCCATAAGAATTCAAGGTGAATTTGAAAGACTTCAGGGTAAATTAAAAAAATTAAAAGTCCAAAAAAGATCCATTGAATTCAATGTCGAAGGAGTTTTGAAAAATCTAGGATAAATTCAAAGGAATTGAAAGGTATTCTAATAAAAAAATCAATAAAATTGAAAAATCTTTGGGTTCTGAGTTTTATTTTATTGAAAGCAGTAACTGAAGTTATCTTTTATTTTATTAAATAAAAAAATTAGTTAATTAACATTGAAATAAATGGAAGTAAATTCAGGGTGAATTGAATTCAAAGAGATTAAACAAATCAATGAAATTCGGAAATCCTTGGGTTCTCTGTTGTAATTTATTGAAAGAAGTATGTACCTAAGTGAAATTTTTGTTTAAAAAAGTGTCTATAGTGACTTTATCTTAAAAAAGCGACTAAAAAGTGATTTGAGAAATATGTGATCAAAACATGGGGTAATATGGAATTTTTAGTAATATTTCACATGACGTAATATGACACATTGGATAATGTGGCACACGAAGTCATATGGCAGATCAGGTTATGCTTTTGGTTAGGGTAGTATAGTTGGGGTAATACGGGACAACAAAAATGCAGTAATATGATGAGGTAATATGGCAATATGAGCAATATCGCACACAGAGCAATATGTTACATGAAGTAATATGACACATAAGTTAACGTGGCACATGAAGTAATAAGGCACGTCGGGCCTAGGTTTATGTTTAGGGTAGTATATTTGGTGTAATTCGGGACAACAAAAATTCGTTAATATGAAATGGGGTGATACGGCATATGGGGCAACACGAAACATAGGGCAATATGTCACATTATGTAATATGGCACGTGGGGTAACGTGGCACATCATGTTATGTTTTTGGTTAGAGTAGTAAGTTTGGTGTGATATAAACCACAGGGTTGTATGTCTCACGGGGTAATGTGGAAATGTAGGTCATAAGTAATGTGGAAGCTGGATAACTTGGGACATGGTTAATGTGGGATATGGGTAATGTGGGACGTGGTTTACGTAGGTCATGGGGTAATATGGAACATAAGGTCATATTGCACATAAGTTCTATGTTTTTGGTTAGGATAGTATATTTAATACAATATTTTTGAGATGAAAATTAGAAACACAACATTGCAAAGTCAATCTGTGCAAACATTTTTTATTTTTGAAAAGAAAGGCTCAGAAACATTATGAAACCAAAAATCTGTTGTTTTGAAAAAGACACATTGAAAAAGTTCAGTACATGCAAAACCAACAACAAATTTTGCATAGAAAGGCCCTAAAATATGTTTCAAAACAACATTGTAATCAGCTCGTTAGGGACAAGTGTAACACAATATTGTACTATCTAAAATGAGGTAACATGACATATAGGACAATATGGCACATCGGGTCAATGTTTTTGCTTAGGTTAGTATATTTTGGGCACCATAGACTACGGAGTAATATGTCTTAGAAGGTCATATGGAACACGAGGTAATGTGAGACATGGGTAATGTGGATTATGGGGTAATGTGGCACATAGGGTACATGTTTTTGAATGGGATAGTATATTTAGTACAATGTTGTACTATATTTTCCAAAAATATGTAAAACATACAACATACAGAACAAAGTAACTAAAAAAGTACTAGTAACTTTTTTCGTGATGTAACGGTAACTATAACTAGTTTTTCTTTTTTAAAGTAACTCATCCATTACTGCCCTTTTCTAGGTACATATATATAGATGCGTACTATTACTGGATATCAATTTTTTATCTTTGTTCGTTCATCCGGGGCATGAAGCGAACCCGGCTTGTATTAACATAATTTTTCAATATTTTGAACTTATAACTCATATTTGTTTTCTTTGTGCAGGTTTCTCGTTCCCGGATGGCGAATGGGCTGGATTATTATCCACGACCGACAGAATATTTTAGAAAAGGAGGTGAGTTTCTTTTGATAAAACATGCTGCAAGTTAGAAACTCACTCCAAGTATGAATGAGGCATAATATAAAGTGAGAGACGCCAACTTCACGATTAGAGTTCACTTGGTTAAAGATTAATTTCACCATTTAAATTCGCCTTGGCAAAGCTTCACAGTTTGAGCGTAATTCATTTTCCCCGCGAAGATTAAAAGAAGTGAGGAGAATTAAGGAACTTTTCCGGTTATGAGTTACTCGCCTCTATTAAGACGAATTTCAATCTTCACATTTTCATTCTCTCATTCTATAATTTCTGAATCTGATAATTAATGAGAAGGGTCTTTGTTTTAGGAAACTCTCTTCTTATTTTTTTATCATAGTTGTTTGGCTGACAAATATATTTGAGTATAATGCAAATTCAAAATTTTAGCAGTTTTAGGTAGGAAAAATCTTCTTTTCAATCAAAATTATTTGCGACTAAGTCTGTTATGAATGAATAATAATACTGCATGCTAAAATTTTATAATTATTAACTATGATAAATTTTTTATAGAATAGTTATTAATGAAGCTGTTCTGTGATTTTTAATGAATTAGTTCCAAATCTTCATTTCAGAAGACTTCAATTTTTAAACGAACTTTGGAATTTGAAATTAACAGCCATAATAGTTAGTTTTAAATTTAATAATTTTAGATATAAATATTCTGAATTGTTCTGTTTTAATTTTAGTCAGTCATAAATTTAATAATTTTTATATTTAAACATTCTAAATTGTTTGCTTTCCATTTTAAACGTACACAATTGTCAAGTTTTTTTTATTTCTTGAAATCTTGGAATATCGAATTGAAAGATTTTAAACTTGCCCAATTATAAGCCCTAAAGATTTTTGATTACATTTTTTTGAATTAAATGCCTCCAGAATACATTCAAAACCATGAAAAATTAAGACAATAATTTAAAGTTTTAAAAATAAGAAGATTTTACAATCAGGTGTTGAAAATCGAATTACTTATAATTTGGAAATGTTCAAAAATATTGATCTTTAAAAACTGTCCTCAGAAGAAAAAACAATTTTGAATTACAAAGCATAAAATTATGCAATTAAAACATTGAAATTATATATGTAGCAATCTTTTTCTGTATTCTTTTTAATATTTTGAATTTTCAATGCAACATCTTGAGGTCTGATTTTTAGTTAATGATTAAAAAAATGTAATTTGTAATTGAAAAATATTCGATTGGAAAATTTAAAGAATTTTCATAATTTTTAAGAAAAGATCAATTTTCAATTTTTCCCTTTCATAGGTTTTAATTTTGTAATTACAATTGAAATGAATGAATTTTAAAAAATATAATTATTCATTTAAAAACTTAAAATTTTGAAACGATTTATATTCACTTAAAATAATAACTCTTTCATAGGGTTTGCTTAGAACAAAATTTTGATATCACATTTTTGGGCTACTCAAATCTTTTTCAGTTTCAAATGAACGTTTTGCAGTAGAACTTTTTCATTTTTAATGCTTATCATTTAAAATTAATTTGTATTTTTAACTTTTTTCAGAATAATTCAATTTTAAAGGTTCATAATTTCTTAATTATAATAGCAATTCAAAATGCAAGAATGTTAGCAACTTTGAAATTAAAACATTCGATTTCGTTTAAAATTAAAAATTTTAATCGCTTAAAATTGAATATTATTTAAATTCAAACGTTTTCAATTTTAAATGATTCAATTATGAACGCTTTCAACTATAAATAAGACTATTTCAATTAATGTGAATGTTAAATTATCTTATGTCCAAAATTCTCATCTGAAAATATTTTAATATTTCACGTTTTGAAATTTTCTATATTTCAATCTGAAAAAATTCGACATTCTTCAATTCAGAAAATAATTGAAAATTTTTTTTGTTAAAAATAAGACTGATTGTGTCAAAAATTAGTAGTTAATAATAATAAAATTACTACTTTGTTAAAAATTAGTTCATGTTGAAAATTTGACTATTTTGTTAATAAATTGTCTTTTTAGGTTGAATTAAGCTGTGTTTGATTTCAAATTCAAATTTTTGTTGTTGAAATTTCAACTATTACATTTTTTGTTCGAAATTTATTTTTTTAATTAAGAATTCAAGTATTTGGTTGAATTTTTTTTTTCATTCGAAAATTCAACTATTTGGTTTAAAATTCATCCTTTTAGTTGAAAATTGAAATACCATGTTGAAAGTTGAATCCTTTTATTCTAAATTTATTTATTGGTTGAAGATTCATCATTTTAGTGGGAAATTCACCTCTTTGGTAGCAAGTTTAACTATATTCTTGAAAAATTGTTTTTTTGTTAAAAATTTATTTTTTAACTAAAAATGTAACTCTTTTGGTTAAAGAATCATAATCTTAGTTCAAAATTATTCTCTTTTGGTTAAGTTTGCACTGTTTTTTATTAAAAATTAAAATCTTTTAGTTGAAATATGAACCATTACATTTCTCGTTAAGAATTCATCTTTTCTTATTGAAAATTCCAGTAATGTTTGAAAGTTGAACTCCGATGTTAAAAATTTATTTTTTGGTTGAAGATTCATCGTTTGTTTGGATCAAGATTCTTTTTCAATAAAAAATTGAACTACACCAGTTGAAGATTTATAATTCTAATTGAAAAATCAGCTCCTTGGTTGAAAATCAAACTTCTTTTGATTAAAAGTTAATTATTTTGGATTGTAAGGTTTACTATTAGATTGCTGGTTGAGAATTTATATTTTTTGGTCAAAAGTAATTGTATGAAGTTGAAAATTCAATTATTTTGCTAGAAAGTCATTCTTTTTGGTTGAAAATTCAACTATTGTATTAAAAGTTCCTCGTTTTGAGTTGAACATTCTACTATTTTGGTAGAAAATTCAATTAATATGTTGCAAATTAACTTCTTGGTCGAAAATTCAAGTGTTTTGTTTAAAATTCGTCTTCTTGGATTGAAAATGCAAAAAGTTAGTTGTATATTTTTTTCTCTTTTGACCGACAAATCTTCATTTGTAGAAAATCTAACTCTTTTGTTGAAATCTCCTCGTTTTTGTTTAAATTCAACTGGTTTTGATTTAAAATTTAAATGCTTTTGCAGTGAGAGGAGGTAAGGAGTGAGGAGTGGGAAGGAAAAGTATGGGAAGTAGGGGTTGAAGAGGGAAGGGGAATTAAGAAAATATATTGGTGATGAGGAGAGAGATAGTAGCGAAGTGCGGGTGTAGTGTGAGAATGTGAGGGGGTAGGGGTAGCGAAATGAAGTGAAGTGAGACAATAGGAAGTGGAGGAGGGAGATACAATTTTTGTGAAAGGCAGTGGAGGGATAGTAGGGGGAGTGAGAGTAGGGGAGGTAGGAGTAAGGGGAGGTGAGAAGTGGAAAGGGAAAGTATGAGAAAGGAGGGAAAAAGAGGGAAGGGGACGAAAGGTAATCAGTTGATGATGAAGGGTGGTGTAGTAGGGAAGTGAGGGTGAGTAGGGTAAAGATGTGAGTGGAGTATGGGTAGCAAAGTGAGGGGAAGTATGACGTGAGGAAGTAGTGGATGGAGGGGAAGTGAATTGGGATGTTGAGAATGGGATAGTAGAGGAAGTGAGGGGGATATGATGAGTGAGAGGGAAAGAGGGAAGGAGAAGTAAGTAAAGTGTTGGTTGATGAGAGGAGGGATAGTAGAGAATTGAGGGGTGTAGCGGAAGTGAAGTGAGTGATAGTGTGGTGTGGAAGTAGAGGAGGGGGAGAAAGTGAAGAAAAAAGTCAGGGGAGGAATAGTAGGCGAAGTAGGGGAAGTGACGGGAACTGAGTGTAGTCAAAATAGGTAAATGGCGTCTACTTTGACTAATTTTTTATTATAGTTATTTGGATGGCAAATGTATTAATTAATAATTCAAATTCTAGATAATTATGTATTTTCTTTACAGATTCGTAAGGGGTTGCAATGTCTAAGTCAACGAATAATCGGTAGTAATACGATAGTTCAAGGAGCCCTTCCTCGAATTTTAAGAGACACACCACAGAAATTTTACGATGATATTTTAGGGACATTATATGTAAGTACTTTTTAATTACTGCATTTTAGTTACGCTAAACCGGAAACTAACTTTCCAGTGTGCATAATCTCGTTAGATATTCACGAGTTGTTCGAATGAGTAATTATATTTCATTAGGAAAACAAGCGTGTACTGGTCGAGGCTATAGGTGTTTTAGAACAAGCCGTTTACATTAAATTATGATGTATGATAATATTTTACAAGATTTATAATTCAAAAGTAGATTTTTAAATTTAAAAAGGATTGAAATCATTTTTATTTATTGTAGTCATAATTTTGACATGAAACCAGTCAGTATATACTAAAGTACCATTTATTCTTACAATTTTTTACAAGTCAAATTAGGGATAAACGTACTTTAAAAGTCCTACTTAATTTTTCGTGAAATTTTTAAGAGAAGGCATTCATGTAATAAAAAATTAAAAATAAGTGAATTGAAAGTCAAGCTAATTAATTTTGTGTGGGGTCCGTAAAGTTTTTAGTGGGTGCCGAAATGACTTTCTGAGAGCTTAGGATAAAAATTCCTTATTAATTAATTTTAATTTTACAAAATAAAAAATAATTTGAAATTTTCCCAGAAATCTTATGAAAATTTGTTTATTCTCTTGAAACCGAAGGGGAAACGACTGCGGTATTCCACTAGACCACATGGTTATCCGAACTGGTAATCCGGTGTAATCCGAATAATCCAGTAAAACCGGGAATAATTCAAGAAATTCGGGGTGATCTCAGTATTCCTAAGTAATCTGTAATCTGCAATCTTGTAAGCCGTCGGAGTAATCCACTTATTAAGCGAAGTAATCCAACTATAATGCGGAGAAATACACTTGTAATCAAGACTAATTTACGTAACCCAAGTAATCCACATGTAATCCAGGATAATCCATGTAATCCACACGTAATCCAGGATAATCTATATCTAATTCAGAGTAATCCGATTTAATCCAAGTAATTCGAAGTAATTTAGGTAATCAAAGTAATTAACCTGTAATCCAGATTAATCCAGGTAATTCGTAGCAATTTACATAGGTAATCCAAATATTTTTTAACAATCATGTTGAAATTTGTTGTTTGTTTGAAAATTAATTTTTGTTGAGTTGAAAATTCAACTACTTTGTTAAAAATTCATTTTTCTGGTTAAAGATTCTTGATTTTAGTTGAAAACTCATCCTTCAATATGAAAACGTAACTATTTTTTTGCAAAATCGTTTTTTTGCTTGAGAATTCTTTTTTTTCTTTACTAAGAATTTAACTATTTCATTTTTGTTGAAAATTTATGTATTTTGTTGAAATTTATTTGTTTCTTTTTGTAGAAAATTAAGATTCTTGCTTCAGAATTCATATTTTGCGTTGAAATATGAACTATTTTATTAAAAATTCAACTATTTGGTTGAAAATCATGTATTTTGTTGAAAGTTCGTCTTGTTTGCTAAAAAATTAATTTCCTTGCTTGAAAAGCTATTTTTTTGTAAAAAATTGAACTACTTTATTGGTGAAGAATTCAATTATTTTGTTGAAAATTCCTTTCTTTTTGGTTGGAAATGAAATTTTTTAACGGAAAATTGAACTATTCTATTTTTGATTGCAAAATTATAATTTTTAGTTGAGAATTCAACTACTTAGTTCTGAATTGATTTATTTTGTAAGGAATTCGTCTTTTTTTGGCAAAGAATTTATCTTCTTGCTTGAAAGCTCATATTTTTCGTGTGAAATTGATTTAAAAAAATTAATTTCTTCAAATGAAAATGTAACTATTCTATTCGTACTCAAACATCAAAACTTTTTTAGTTGAAAATTTATTTCTCTGGTTGAAAATTTTAATAATTCCTTTAAAGATCGTTTATATGGTTAAAAATTAATTTTTTTAATTGAAAATGTGTCTACCTCATTTTTGGTGAAAGTTTGCTTTTCTTAGCTGAAAATTCACGCATTTTGTTGAAATTTCGTTTTTTTCGTTAAAAACTTGAGATTCTTGCTTCATAAATAATCTTTATGGTTGAAAACTAAACTTACTTTGTTAAAAAGTCCACTATTTGATTGAAAATTAATGTTTTTCTTTTTTAAATTTGTCTTGTTTGTTTTAAAATTATTCTTCTTGCTTGAAAATTCATCTTTTTAGTTAAAAATTTAAATATTTTGTTAATTTTGCTGTTGTTGAAAATGAATTTTGTAACCGAAAATTTATCTATTCTATTTTTCATTGTAAAGTTACAATATTTTTTAATTGAAGATTCAACTATTTCATTTTATGGAAAAATTTGTCTTTCTCAGTTGGAAATTCATGCATTTTGTTGAAATTTCGATTTGTTGGTAGAAAATTAAGATTCTTGCTTCAAAATTCATATGTTTGGTTCAAAGCTGAACTATTTTATTAAAAATTCGAATGTTTATTGGAAATTCATGTATTTAAAAAAAAAAAATTCGGTAGCATATTAATTCAAAATACAAACTGTTTTGTTGAAAATTCATCTTTTTCGTGGAGAAATTACCTATTTTTTTCTTAAATTCGTCTTTTTTGGTTGAATTTAACTCTTTTTCGTTTATTATTAAGATCTGTTTTTGACGAAATATCACCTATCACATTTTTTGTTGAGAATTCACCTCTTTTGGTTAAAAAGTAAAATTCTTTATAGAAAATTCAACAATTTTGTTAAAAAGTCAGTCTTTTTTTTGCAGATTTATTATGCTAGTTGAAAATTTATCTTTTTGGTTGAATTATTATTATTATATTTATTAGTTCAAAATTCGACTACTTCATTGAAAATTAATGTATTTTGTTAAAAGTTTATATTTTTCGGTGGAAAATTATTCTTCTTGGTTGATAGATCATGTTTTTGGTTGAAAATTAGTCTATTTGTTTGAAAGTTTATCTATTTTATTGAAAATTCAACAATTTCATTTAAAAGTAATGCTAAACTACTAAAAGCTATTTAGTAGTTTAGTTCGGAGTATTCCACCATAATTTTATGTAATCCAGAGTTATCTCATGCAATCCGGAATATTTTTAGGTAATCCAGAGTAATTCTGTACCGATTTAAGTGCTTATAATTATCTTTCCAAATTTGCTAAAGAAGAAAGTTCCATAAAATGACCAAGGAATCAGAAGAATTCCGAAAATTTTGATTTTTGAATTGGGAAATCAGTTCAATGAAATGAAATTATTTATATATTTTTGTAAATAATTGACCACCCGGTATAAAAGTATGCAAATTGGGACATCAAAGTAAATTTTCAGCAGACGAGGCACAATGTTGGGGTAACTGCGTTGATTTTTGGCAACATGTGCCATTCGGATGCGCAAAAAAGTATTTAGAAAATTTGTTATAAAATTTTCTTATTTTACAGAATTGAAAAAAATATAAAAATTGTGAATCCGTTCAAATGATATTTAGGATATGGATAGAAGTTTGGAAGAAATATAAAAATATTATATAAATTTTCGGAAATCTTTCTGTTTTAAAATATTTTACATATAATTAATACAAAAACTCTTAGATATTTTTTGAACTTCCTCAAGATATTCCTAAAATTTTGAAAAATGTTTCAAAATTTTGTTTTGTGGTTGAAAGCCGAACTACTTTGTTGAAAATTCGACTATTTTGTTTAAAAATGGTGAATTTTGCGAAAAATTCGTCTTGTTTCTTAGAAAATAAATCTTTTTCCTTGGAGATTTATCTTTTTGATTTAAGATTGAACTGTATTGGTAAAAATTTAACTATTTTATCAAAACTTAATTTTTTTGTTATTGAAAATGCATTCATGTGACTAGAAATTTAATTATCTCATTTTTGATTGTTCATAATCTTTTCTAGTTGGAAAATTAAATTACTTTATTAAAAACTCATGTATTTTTCTGAAAATTCGTTTTTTTTTTCAAATAGAAAATCAATCTTTCTTTGTAAATAGTTCATGTTTCTGGTTAAAAAGTCATCTATTTGTTTAAAAGTTCATCTATTTTCAATCTTTTCGGCTGAAAATTTGCGTGATTCTATTTCAGGTGGAGTAATCTACTTTTATATAATCCAGAGTAATCCAGAATAATCCTATGCAATCCGGAGTAATTTGAGGTAATCCAGAGTAATTCTGTTCTCTAAAATGACTAAGGAAGCAGAAAAATTACGGGTATTTGGATTTTTGAATTGGGAAATTAGTTTAATAAAATGAATGGCATATTTTTGTAAATAATTGACCACCCGGTACAAAAGTACGCAAATTGGGACATTAAAATGGATTTGCAGCAGACGAGGCGCAATGTTGGGGTAACTACGTTGATGGTTGGCAACATGTGCATGAATTCGGTCACGCGTATACTTGCGGCATTGAAATACGGGATGATGTTTTCCGCCACTCACCCGTATAATAATTAAATCGATATTTGGGGTCGTATTATTTTGATGTGTGTAATAGGATATTTCAAAACCTGTCCAACTGTTCAATTTACTTGTCAGTATCATTCAATTTTGAAAGTATGCCATTCAATACCTGGTTAAACAATGACAGGGATCACAGCGCAAAAAGACCTCAAAAACACCTCAAAAAAAGGGGAAATATGGTAACTTTTTGACGAAAAAGGGGAAAAATAAAATATTAATTTTTACATTTTGAACAAAATAAACAATCTTTTTATTGCAAACTTATATAATATTTTTATATTTCTTCCAAACTTATGTACAAATCCTAAATATATTTTAAACGGACTCAAAATTTTTATATTTTTTTAGTTCTGTAAAATAAGAAACCTTTATAAAAAATTTTCTGGATGATTTTTCGCGCGTCCGAATGGCACATGTTGCCAACCATCAACGCAGTTACTTCAACATTGTGCTTCGCTTTCGAATAAAGTTAAATGATTTTTCAATTAACTTAAGATCGAAATGAAATCAGACAATCGAAAAATTTTAAAATCAAAATTAGATAGCTTTTAAATGGTTTCTACAATTACAGACTTTTTTTTTTGATAATAATATTTTCAAATAAAAAATCATTTCAAATATTTCCAAGAATCTTAAGAATTTTTTTATTATATTGAAACCTTTCAAAATCCTTGAAGAAACTTCAACATTTTATTTCGAAATCTTCAAAAATCTATATTTGGCTATAGTTTTTTGAAAATCTTTTAAAATAGAAAAATTTATTTTGAAATTGTTTACAAATTCTAAATATATTATAAAATTATTCCAATTTAAAAAAATCTGAAAAATTAAAAAAAATGGTTTAAAATCTTTTCAATTATTCCGTTATTATAAATGTTGTAAAATAAAAAATCATTAAAAATTTTCCCAGAAATCTTGAAAAAAATTGTATTCTCTCGAAACCTTTCAGAATTCTTAAGAAACTTCTAAATTTTTTGTTCGAAATCCTCAAAAATCTACATTTTTATTTTCAATTTCGTTAAAATATTTCAAAGTTCAGAACTATTTTTGTATCTTGTCAAAAACGCTACAAATCTTGCAAACTTTTTAGAATTTTTTCTACCATTTTTTTTAATTCTACAGAATTGATAAATTTCGGTCTCAAATATTTAATATTCTGTTAAAAAATGTTAAGATAAAATTAAAAATTTGTTTGAATCTCCTAAAATATTTTCTTTAAATATTTTTTTCTAATTAAAAACTCAATTGAAATTTTTGCTGGAATCTTAAGAAAAAATGTATTATCTTAAATCCTTTCAAAATCCGTAAAAACTTTCAAAATATTATTTTAAAACCTTAAAAAATCTACATTTTGTTTGAAATGTGTGAAAAACTTTACAAATTATAGTCTGGTAGCAAAACGCTAAGAACAACTATTTCCAAAAATTAAAAAACATTAACAATTAAAATTTTCTCGCGTATCAATAATGTTTCGAAATATTTAGAAATAAATTTTGTCATCAAATAAAACTACTTATCTTGAAGTTTTTATTTACTACATTGATGGTTCAGACAATTCTAAATATTTATTAATAAATAAATACAGAAATTCTCTTTCAATATGGTCAATAAGGTGTCTAGATTTTGTTCTCAAATTTTCATGCATATGGCCTCGAAATTTGTTTGAATCGACAAAAAATGCATGCTCTTTTCAATGATATTTAGAGATTCCGCAAGCCCCATGAAGTTCAACACGTATTGCCTATAAGAAAAAAGACGTTTTTGTAAATTTTATTCAAAATCTTCAATATAAGATGAATGCAGTTAAAATTTACTTTCAAAATTAGAATAAATTCATCATTATTTCAAATGAACAAATATCATTGTTTAAACAATTTTAGATTATTTTATACAAATTGTTAAATAGTTTATAACTATCTTCTCTTAGAGCAAAGCTAGATAGTTGCGGTTTCTTTCTGAAATTTTCCACTTTTTGACAACTTTTCACTTAGAGCGAGGTGATAATTAGTGAGATTCAACAAAAATAATTGTTTGGGCAAATTATTATTGTTTAAAAGTATATTCTCCTATATTAATGTTAGATCGTTGTGGATTTTCTGAAATATTTTCATTTCTTGTACTCTTTTTGTTTAGTGAGATAATAATAATGCAAGTTAACGAACCTAACATACATAATTTAAACAAAAAGGCTTTCAGTAACTACCTCAATAAAAATTTACATTTCATATGATCCACATAGAAAATTTAAAGAATATTTTAAATGTATGTTTTATTTCAGAAAAATGTTTTCACAAAAAAGAAAGAGATTGTTTAAAAATGATTTTATATATTGTTTATGTATTATTTGTTCATAGCTAAAAAGCCAACGCAAAGTTAAAAATTTCAGAAAAAAATTAAACTTTCTAGCAATTATCTAAGAGAAAATAGGTGTAAACAATAATGGATTGTTCAAGCAATTATCTTTGTTAACTTGCATCTCTAGCTAAAAGTGGAATAGTGAAATGTTCAGACAAAAAAAATAATTTTCATGAAAAAAACGAATTTTCAACAAAAAAGGTAAATTTTAAACCAAAGAGATGAATCTTGAAAAAATGTGAATTTTAACAATCTAGTTCAACTTTCAACCAAGTAGTTGCAATTTCAATTAAAAAAATAAATTTTCAACCAAATAGTTAAATTTTCAACCTATAAGATGAATTTTCCAGCAGAAGATTAATTCTGAATTTCAAAGATTAAAGGACAAATTATCTACAAAACGGTTGAATTTTCTACCCGAAAATATGATTTTTGAACAAAAAAGTTAATTTGTTAACAAAAAGTTAAATTTTTATGAAAATTGTTCAATTTTTAACCAAATAATTAAATATAAACCAAAAATATAAATTTCAACAAAGAAGATAATTTACAACCAAATAGTTCAACTTTCAACCTAGTAGCTGCAATTTCAACTAGAACAAATAAATTTTTAACCAAATAGTTAATTTTCAACCTATAAGATGAATTTTCCAGCAGAAGATTAATTTTCTACCAAAACACACAAATTTTCGGCAAAATGCATCCATCTGCAACAAAATTGATGGATTTTAAAGATTAAAGGACAAATTATCTACAAAACGGTTGAATGTTCTACCCGAAATTATGATTTTTTAACAAAAAAGTTAATTTGCTACCAAAGAGTTAAATTTGCATGAAAATGGTCATTTTTTAACCAAATAATTAAATTTAGACCAAAAATATGAATTTCAACAAAAAAGATTATTTGCAAGCGAATAGTTTAACTTTCAATCGAGTAGTTGCAATTTCAACTGAAAATTTTTTTTAACCAAATAGTTAAATTTTCAACCAATAAGATGATTTTTCCAGCAGAAGATTAGTTCTCTACCGAAACACACAAATTTTCGGCAAAATGCATCCATTTACAACAAAATTGATGAATTTCAAAGATTAAAGGACAAATTATCTACAAAACGGTTGAATTTTCTACCCGAAAATATTATTTTGGAACAAAAAAGTTAATTTGCTACCAAAGAGTTAAATTTTCATGAACATTGTCATTTTTTAACCAAATAATTAAATTAAAATAAAAAATATGAATTTCAACAAAAAAGATAATTTACAACCGAATAGTTCAATTTTCAACCAAGTAGTTGCAATTTCAACTAAAAAAGCAAATTTTTAACCAAATAGTTAAATTTTCAATCTATAAGATGAATTTTCCAGCAGTTCAATTTTTAACCAAATAATTCAGTTTAAACCAAAAATATGAATTTCAACAAAAAAGATAATTTATAACCGAATAGTTTAATTTTCTACCAAATTGTTGAATCCTAACCAAACCAGATTAATTTAGAACTAAACAGTCGCATTTTTAACCAAAAAAATAAATTTTCAACCAAGAAGATTCATTTTCGACGAAAAAGCCGAATGTTTAACAAAATGCATGAAAGTTAAATTAGAACATATATAGTTCAATTGTTGGTTAAAACAATGAATTCTAAACAAACAAACAAAATAATAATTTATCAACAAAATAGTTATATTTTGAATAAAAATGATGAATTTTCAACTAAAATGATTAATCTAAAAAAAAAATTAATTTTCAACAAAAGAGTTCGAACCAAAAGATGATTTTTCAACCCGGAAGATTAATTTCACAAAAATGGAATAGTTAAAGTTTCAACCAAGGTGGTGAATCTACAAAATAAAAGGAATGTTTAATAAAGTAGTTCAACTTTCAATCAAGTAGCTAAATTTCTTACGGAAAAGATGATTTTTCAACAAAATAGTTGAATTTAAAAAAAAAAGTAATATTTTCAACCAAATACTAGCAGTTTTAACCAAACGAGATATATTTTGAAACAAAAATATAATTCTAGACTTTTCAACCAGAAGTAGTTCATTTTTCTTATTGGCTTCTATTAATTTAGTTCGAATTTAACCGAAAAAATGAGAAAAAGGAAAGTAAGAATATGTTTTTTGAAAATAGAGAAATAAAAGAAGAATTTTTTCAAATTCATCTTCACGAAACGTACTAAATGTTATCTAAGGTTTGTAAACTTTTAACCTGTTAGCAACAGTAGTTTTTGGCGTGACAAAAAGTGGACAAAAAGTTAAAATTTGTAGAAAAACCCAATGATAAATTGTTTAAACAATTATGTTTGTTAAATTAAAATAATTATTACCTGACTCTAATTGAAAAGTCGAAATTTTTTGAAAAAAATGCAATTTACCAGCATTATTCTGATATAATATTATTATAAATAATAATAAACTTTCAAACAAATATTTATGTTAAATTTATTAGATTATTGTCTTGCTCTAAATGAAAATTTGAAAATAAGTAAAAAAATTCAGAACAACCGCGACTTTCTACCTCTATTCTAAGAGAAAATGGCTAAAAAAATAGTTCAAACAATTTATGTAAACATCTAATTATCAGCAGCAAGAAGTATTTCATGCATTAAAAACTATTTGTATTAAAAAAAAACGCAAAAAATGATACACAGCGCCAGAAACTCGCAAAAACCAATTTTTCACCTATGGGATTTCTTTGGGACCCTATAAAACCAACCTGTGGGGATGAGATTTGAAAAATAATATTTTATTCGTATTCTGTGGCTTATATTGTGAAGAGAAATGTCAAGTTTCAACTAGATTCACTCAATATTGAGGATTCTGAATAAAATTTACAAAAACGTTTTTTTTTCTTATGGGAAATAAGTGTTAAAATTCATAGGGTTTGCGGAACATTTAAATATCATTTAAAAAAATGCATTTTTTTGGATTAAAACAAGTTTGGAAATAACGGTTGGAAAAATTCCAAAAAATTTAAAAGAAAAACTGAAAAGAGTCACTTAAAGTCATATACACGCAGTATACAACCAATCAGGTATTCAACAACAATGAGTGCAAGATTTTCGAGAATTGCATTCCATGAATTTTTTTAGATAGGATGGGATAATTTGAATGATAAAATGAGTTAATTTATATTGCTTAAGGATCACAATGAGAAATTTCACTATCAACTGGAGAAAGCATGATAAAGTGTGAAAGTTGTTTTCAATTGAGCTATCAACAGCAATAGATACGAACCCATAAAAATGTTCATTGCGGTATGAAAGCAATTCCGCGATATCCGCTTTAGAGACAAGAACTTGTTATTACACGTAGAATTACGATCGAGCATCCAGACTGCCAGACGTGATGAAATAGTTTTCAAGTAACTATTCACCACCTAACTATACCCACTTTATCTAATAGACAATTGCAACAAGTTAATATCGTCCGCGACGTATGTGTTTACGAGTACTCCCAATATTTTCATTAAAAATAGATTTATAAATAAAAAAATGTATTAATTTAAAAATATGAGACTTTTTTTTGTTCGGGATCTATCTTGTGCCAAGAAAACGTCAGAACAAACCCTGAGCTTGGGGCTCATCCGAATTAAAAAAATGTCTGTAAAGAACCGAAGCATAACAAATAAATTAGAGATTCTGAAGATTTTTTTAAATTCCAGCAAAAATTCTGCGGGGTCATGTTAGCGATTTAGCTGTCGATTTTTTCCTTGATAGTAGGTACCCAATAACTACCGAAAAACTAAGTATTAGATTTTTCGAGTCAGAACTTTACGTGTAATTTCTTTTTGAAATTTGATTTTTTCATTAATTTTACTTTTATTTTCAAACCTGTATAAAAAAGGCAATTCATAACCAATTTTTATGTTTAATAGCTGCATTTTTTCGTATCAGAAAGTTGTTTGAGGGAAAATTTTTATACATGTATGACAAAAATTTAAAAAATAAGGCTCGGTTGCATGTTGTCTATAAATTCAATAAATTTTACCAGAGTTCAACAAACTGCCAATTTCTAATTTTTAAGTTTAGTGATCTTAACTTCATATGAAGTTATACGGTATATTATACCTGATATTATATGTACTTTTAAGCCAGAAGACTATTTTTCTACCAAAAAAGATGAATTTTTAACAAAATACATGAATTTTAAACCAAATAGTTGAATATTCAACTAAAACAGCTAAATTTCCAATCAAAAATGGAATAGTTAAATTTTCATATTAAAAAATTAATTTTTGACAAAAAAAAATAGTTTTTAACAAAATAGTTCAATAATTCATCCAAACGGTTATTCCATTTTTAATGAAAACGATGGATTTTCAAGAAAGATAAATTTTATACAAAAAAGACGACCTCGTAAGAAAAGATATGAATTTTCAACCAAATAGTTAAATTTTCGACCAAATAAATGAACTTTCTACCAAAATAGGTAAATTTTGAATCCAAAAAAACGAATTTTCAACAAAACATTTCAATTTTATACCAAACAGTTCAATATTCAATTAAAACAGATGCATTCACAATGAAAAGTGGAATAGTCAATTTTTCAGTTAAACAAATAATTGTTGACTAAACAAACGAATTTTCAGAAAAGTAGTTCAATTTTCAACCAAAATGATTAATTTTGAACCCAGGAAGACGAATTTTCAACAACATATTTTAATTTTCAACCAAATAGTTAAATATTCAACTAAAGCAGATGAATCCACAATGAAGAGTGGAATAGTTAATTTTTCAGTTAAACAAGTAATTTTTGATTAAACAAATGAATTTTCATGGAAAATAGTTCAATTTTCAACCAAAACAATGAATTTGCAAGTGATAAGATAAATTTTATACAAAAAAGACGATCTTATAACAAAATATATGAATATTCAACCAAATAGTTGAATATTTGACCAAAGAAATGAATTTTCTACCAAAATAGGTGAATTTTAAACCAAAAA
Source organism: Andricus grossulariae (assembly GCA_011634705.1). NCBI lineage: Eukaryota > Metazoa > Arthropoda > Insecta > Hymenoptera > Cynipidae > Andricus > Andricus grossulariae. Next base: position 2,006 of record JAABKJ010001272.1, on the reverse strand, counting down.
GACGAATTTTCAAAAAAACATCTTAATTTTCAACTAAATAGTTTTATATTCAACTAAACGAGATGAAGTTACAATGAAAAGTGGAATAGTTCGTTTTTCAGTAAAAACAGAATAATTTTCCACTAAAAAATACGAATTTTCAAACAAATAGTTCAATTTCCAACCAAAATGATGAATTTTCAAGCAAGAAGACAAACTTGATACAAAAACGACTAAAAATTCACCTTTTTTATTTTTGGTAAATATTTCTCTTTCTCAGCTGAAAATTCATACATTTTGATGAAAATCCGTCTTTTTAGTAGATAACTAATCTTCTTCCTTGAAAATTCATCTTTTTTGTTAAAAAATGAAATATATTGGTGAAAAATTTCACTATGTTGTTTGAAAATTAGTATTTTTTGTTGTTGAAAATTAATCTTTTTAACTAAAAAATCAACTATTCCATTTTTGATTGTAAATTTATCTTCTTTAGTTGAAAATTCAACTATTTGGTTTTAAATGCATGTATTAATTGTTTTTTTTTGTTGAAAAATAATTTCTTCAACTGAAAATTTAACTACTCCATTTTTAGTTGAAACTTTTTTTAGTTATAAATTCTTGTTTTTAGTTGAAAATTCGTTTTTTGGTTAAAAATTAATATTTTCGACGGAAAATTTAACTAAGTTCAATTTTGGTGCAAATTTGTCTTTCTCAGTTGAAAATTCATGTATTTAGTTGAAAATACGTTTCTATTCATAGAAAATTAATTCAAAATTCAACTGTTTTATAGAAAATTCATTTTTTTTTGTCTGAGAATTGAACTCTTCTGTTGAAAATTCATTGTTTTTGATTGAATCCAAATGTTTTTGATTAAAAATTGAAATCTTTTCTGCTTGAAATATCAACTATTATATTTTCCGCTTAGAATTCACATCTTTTGGTCAACAATTAATCTACTTTGTAAAAAATTCAACAATTTTTTTAAAAAGTAATTTTTTGGTTGAAGATATATCATTTTAGTTGAAAATTCTCCACTTCGGTTGAAAATTGAATTATTTTGTTGGTAATTCGTTGTTTTTTTGTTCAAAATTGATTGCTTAACTAATAATTCAACTATTCAGCTAGAAGATTCATCATTTTAGTCGAGTATTCACATATTTGGTTGAAAATTTAACTACTTTGTTGAAAATTCGTTCTTTTTTTGGTTGAAAATTAATTTTTAATTAAAGATATAACTATTCCATTGTTTGTGTAAAAAATTGATATTTTCTAGTTGAAAATTCAACTATTTGGTTGAAAATTGATCTTTCTTAGTAGAAAATTGATCATTTTTAGTTAAAAATTCATGTATTTTGTTGCAAACTCCTCTTCTTCGGTAGAAAAATAATCTCCTTGGTTGATAGTTTCTTATTTGGTTAAAAATTCGACTATTTGTTCAAAACTTCATCTATTTTGATAAAAGTTTAACCACTTTTTTAAAAAGTAATCCTTTTTGGTTTATAATTCGCCTGTGCCTAGTTTAGGCGGTGTAATCCACCACAATTTTATGTAATTTAAAGTATTCCTGTGCAATCGGCAGTAATTTCAGATAATCCATAGTAATTACGTATATAGAGGTAATCCAGGGTAACCGTTATTAATCCGGCATAATCCACTTCTGCTGTACTATATGTCTAGGAGATGTTTTCCCCTAGGGAAAAATTAGGATTATCTAGTACTTTTCAGTCAAAACTGGCTCAAACTGTCTGTGCGAGGCACCGTGGTGCCTGTGAATAAAAAAATGGGATATGGCAAGAAAATTTGCGGAAATCGAGACGAAATTGGTACCTAGTATGATTTTTGGGTCGCTGAACAAGAATATGTCAAAATAATCGAGATTTTAAAAAAATTGCATAAGAAAGCAAATTGTAATAGATAAATGAGAAAATTTGCAAAATTTTGTAATGGGTCTTACCCTTGCAAAAATGGGACATGGTAAGAAAATGTGCGAGAATCGAGTTGAAATCAGGTGTACTTGATGATTTTGG
>JAABKJ010001271.1:0-31151 GCA_011634705.1 Andricus grossulariae | reverse complement strand
CATCGGTTTTAATTAAAGTCATGTCGAGAAAATTTAATTTTCCTTCAGTTTCAATTTCAACAGTAAATTGTAATCTTTGTTGTATACTATTAAAAGCATGACGGAGGGTTCCAAGCTTTTGTTTATGAAAATTATTATTAAATTAGGAATACACTGAATGAAATACATATTTTATATCATCAAGAAATTGTTTTTTCGGAATTTGGTATTAATTTTATTAAAATCGGAAAGTTTTTGTATGGCTATTCAATCAAAAGAGAGTATCATTACATTGTCAATCAGTTTTAACAAAGCATGACTATTTTTAATTTATGCTTTCGAGATTTCTATTGATTTTTTAATAATTTAACTCAATAATTCTTTTAATTTTCTAGTTGGAGAATCTATTGTTGAAATAACTGGCCTTAGAGGGTAATCAGTTTTGTGAGCTTTAACATAATGTTTTATGAGTTTACATATTTTACCTTGGCAATATTTTTCGTAATATTTGTTTATTTATACAGAAATTGTAAAGCTTATTCAAAAATTAGGCCCGAAAACTCTCTTGAAATTTCATCAGCTTTTTTTCAATTTTTGTTGTTCAAATCGGTAACCAATTTGGGTTAGACTCGTCGACCAAAAACCGTCATTCCACTGACAACAAACTGAACAATTCAATATTCAAAGTGGCTCACAAATTTTATCACCTTTAGATCAATTATCTTGAATAAAAATCTTTTTGAAAATCTGTTAACAAATTAAATTAATTTGAAAGAAAAAAATAAAGATATATAAAGAATCCCTATAAAGAATCAGGCTAGACTTGCTCTTTATATGGAATTAGGTCTATTTTTGAGAGTTACATTTTTTGCAATAAAATTAACAAGCGAACCGTCGAATCTCGTATTATGTAATATGATATGAAATTTAATTTAATGTGTTTTAATAACATTTTTTATTAAAGAAAATAAAGTCATAAGCAATAGTACTAGGTAAACAAAGCAAGAGGCGCACAACGGGCAAGACGCGAAACGTGCGCAGTGCTGCGGAAAACGTTCACTGCGCATGTATGATTTTCAGAGGCTCATTTTCTACATTATTTTTCACAAATCATATTAAAAGACGTTTACCATCAAATAAAATCTGATGAACTTTTAAATATAATTTATCAACTGCTTCAATCTTTTGTCCTGAAAATTATTTGACTCTCACTCAAACTCTAGAGAAATCTTTATCATTTATCAAAAGAATGGCCTGGATTTTGAAATAATTTTTCAATTAGAATTGGAAGAATTTTTCCAGTGACTCTGTTTTTTTTTTAAATTGATGACTTTTCTTCTACTATTTAGTCAAATTCGCTCTTATCTGTTCATACTCTTCTCTCTATCCAGGAGTCATAGAAGAGTCGCTTAAAATTCAAGCGATTTTTTTCCATGTTCATTCAATGAAGAAATATTTGATGCTAAAATCGAACTGACAAATGAAGATAAATAAATTTGTGGATTTTAATAATAAGGATGGATGAAAAATGAAGTCCCTGGATGAAAAAAAGACCTTGCAAGGTCGGCAGGTAGCGCCGCGTCGCGCCGCGAAGTCGAGATCGCCATTCTGTTTTACGCTTTGATAGGTTGAGGATTAATTGGTCAGTCTCGTGTAGAGAAACCAGGCTAAAATGGCCGTCATTTAACGATTAATCACCTACATCGTCTCAGTATGCGTATCTCGTAAGCATCACCGTAAATGGTCACGGTTGTGGACCGCGGATAGCAACGTAATGACGTTTAATTTGCACGTGTATTCTCCGCGAGATTTATATTCGGTCGAAAAAGTTTATGAATTTATGCACACGTCTCTATATTCTCAAGAATATTCCAAAAGCTATAAAATTCATCGTTTCTGGCCGCAAAAACAAGGAACTTATTTGTTTTTATGTAAAGGTGTGCAGTTCGTCAGTTCGAATCTTCAATGCTAATTGGTGCCTTTTTAGCCAGTCTCAGAACAGTGAATTTTCCAAAATTGACTTCAATTCAAGAAGAAATTAAAACTTCTAAGCCCTCTTCAAATCTATTTTTCAAAATCGAAATTATTCGGTTGGTTTTGAAATTAAATCCATCTGAAATGCACTCAATTAAAAAAAATTCAATGTTCTGAGCCTGGAAAAAAAGGCACCAATTTGCATTGAAAGTTCGAAATAACGAATTGTGCACCTCTATTTTTATGCCGTTAGAGTTCTTCCAAAAAAAGCTTCTCATTTATTGATTAGATAGTGTAGATTAAATATATATTGATTGTATTAGTAAATTATGTTTTGTTTCGAAAGATTTGAGGTCAGTAGTTAGAGTCGATTTTAGTCAGACTTCTTCTGTATTATATTTTTGTTTTAAAAATTCACATTTGTCGTAAGAGATTCTACTATTTGCTTCAATATTACACTATTTTATTGTGAATTTATTTGATTTTCAGTTGAAAAATTAATTTTCTTAACTGAAAACTTGACTAATACATTTTTGGCTGAAAAATGATCGTTTTTAGTTGAAAGTTCAATTATTAAATTTTTCATTGAGAATTCATCCTTTGTGTTGAAAAATGGTAAAAAGTTACTTTTTTCATTGAACCACTTTGTTGAAAATTCATTTTATCACTTAAAGATTCAACTTTTTCATAGAAAATTCTGTTTATTTGTTGAAAATTAAGTTTTTCAACTGAAAATTCACCTATTCCATTTTTGGATCAAAATTAATCGGTTTAGCTGGAAATTCAACTGTATGATCGAAAATTTATGTATTTTGTGATGAATTCGTCTTTTTTGTAAATAATTAATAATCTTTATGAAAAATTCAACTACTTGGTTGAAATTTAATCCATCTTTTTGGTTGAAAATTGGAATCAATTTGTTAAAAATTCAGTTTTTTGTCGAAAATCATTTTTTTGAACCGCAAATGTAACTATTCCATTTTTGGTTGAAAATTTTTCGTTTTTAGTTTGAAATTCAGAAATTTGGTTGAAAATTAACATTTTTGTTGAAAATTCACATCTTTGGCTTGAAAATTCAATTAGTTAGTAGAACAATCGTCTTTTTGGCTCAAAAATTCAACTGTTGTGTTCAAAGTTCACCTTTTTGGCCTACAGATTTCACTATTTTTTTCTTTTTTCAATGAAAATCTTTCTTGGTTGAAACTTCATAGAGATTTTATCTACTGTGATTAAGAGTTAAATTAATTCGTTAAAAATCAATCTCTTTTGATTGAGGATTAAACTATTTGGTTAAAAATTCTTCTTTTTTGGTTGCATTCGACAGTTTTTTTATTTAAAATTAAAACATCAGTAGGTTAAAATATAATTTATGAAACTTGTTGTTAAAAATTTGTCTTTTTGGTTGAGTTCAACTGTTTTTTGATTTAAAATTGAAATCTTCGTTGACTGACATATCAAATATTACATTTTTCGTTGAGAATTTATTTTTCTTGGTTAAATTCGACACTTTTGATATGAAATAAAAACATTTTTTTGGTTACAATATTAACTATTAAATCTTACGTTGAGAATTGATCTTTTTTAATTAAAAATTCAACTGTCTTCTAAAAAATTCATCTTCTTGCCTTAAAAAGTCAACTATTTTGTGAAAAATGCAACTGCTTTTGTTGTATTTTATTAAAAATTTAATTCTTTTGTTGAAAATTCATTCGAATTTATTTTTGGCATTTATCAAATGAAATCAAAGAAAAAGTTTGGACTTAGGGCGGGGGTGAGGGGGGGGGGCGTTTGTATTAGTGACCTTCCAAAGAATATATGAATGGATTTTCGAAAATGTTTCAGGGAATTCAAGGTCGTTAGGAGTTAATCTTGACAAGAAGAAAATCTTTTAAAGAATCGGCTGTCGACAACAATGGATTCGGGACTTTGTATTTGACTTGAAGACGAACGACATTATTCAGCAAGATCCTCTTCGCAGAAACGAATTTGCAAGAATTGAACGCACCAGTGAATATTGAAATAAATGGACCGATAAGAAATCGCTTAGCGTAGATCAGAAACGGAAGATAAGAACTTCGAACATGGACAGACAACCGGAAGTTAACAAATTTATATCGATCAAGAAAATATATCATCTTAAAATGCATTTATCCTGAAGAAAGTTCACTTTCAGATGCAGATATAATGATTCTAATGAGATTGTTAATTACCAACATCAATTTTTATAATTACCAAATAGCGAAAAGAAATTTGATATCATAATTGATGACACGATTAGATTCCATTCGCTATTTCCGTTTTAGTGTCTCCATCAGGAAACCCTGAGACCTCTTTTCCAAGAAATCCATATACAAGGTCTCCGTAATTTCAAAAAAGGAGTGTAACTTCTACCTGGCAGAAACGACTCGTAAATTCTCGACGTGTGATAATCAGGCCCACACACAATCTGCACTCACAGGAAGCCAAAGAGAGAAAACCTGGTTGTCTTCGATTCGGCAAAAAGCCCCACCCTGTCTGGTCAGAGAAATGGCCGCGATACCAGAAGCAGTCTTGAGCGGGGAGGGAGAATGGTGAAACGGGGGGAATGGGGGATATCGTGTCTGGTGAATCTGGAGGGGGAATTTGTCATTTTATCCTTTTACCGGACACACTCGTCGCCGTTTTCCCCTTTCGCTACCCCTTGCCTTCAATTCATTAACAAAGGACGGCTTGATAAATAAAAGCATTACTCACATTCGTGCAGACCAGGCGGGATGAATGCATACCGAGTCGACAAGGACCGAGGAGAAGACGGAGATAAGATCGGCGGGTGTCCCCGCGTTTTAGTGGTCGAGCAGCGGGAGGGCCGACACGGTATTAATGCTTTGCCTCCGAGGCAAAACATTCATGCCTAGCCAGCGAGTGGAGTCTCATAAGCCCACGGGAGTGATCACAGTGGGCTTGTAAGGGCGTGTATACGCGGTTACTTGCCCACGGGTTGGCAACACTGTCGTTGTCATGTCTCTTATACGTGGGCCGATGGGCATTCGCTAAGTCTGGTGGGCCGGCGATGATGGTGTCGGTGATGTTCAACGACCTCACCAGAAGACATACTCTCACTAAGAGACACCCTATTTGATTCACTCTGGCTCTGGCTTCTAGAAACTTTTTCGAACTAGATCAGAGGATATGCTCCCACTTAGGAAAACACTCCTTGATTCACTTATATTTGATTCGGTTCAGGTTCTGTTATCTTTAGATTCCACATTTTCATAATCAAAGTGGTATTTACGGGTCAATCTTACCCAAAAACCAACTTTGACATCTAGAAACTCTTCCGACCAGATCAGAGGATATGTTTCCTCTTAGGAAAACTCTTCTTGATTTACTAATTTATTATTCGGTTCAAGTTCTTGAATTCTTAGGTTTCTGTTGTTTAGAATTATGGTGGTACTTATGGTGAAATCCTTAGCAAAAGTTGGCTCTTACTTTTGTAAATCAAAATTCGGCTTTCATTTAGGGGAAAAGGCAAGCTTCTAAAGCAGGAAGTAAAAAATGATGCCGAAAATCATTCACGATTGATTGTACATCAATAGACATGACCACCAACCTTTTGAAGTAAATTAATCACACCCTGTAGAGGTTGAATATGTTTTTTTTGCTACGTACTATATTCTGCAATCTACAGTCATCACCAACCTGATTGTAATCGATCGTAATTCTGATCCTAATTAATAGTCTAATATTTTTCAACGCAGGCTTTTCTCTGTAGTGTAAATTGTCAAGAACAAACGAGGAAGAAGTTGCTAAAGACATGAAGAGATGAGGGAAGAAGAGATTATATATTTTCACGGGGAGGGGGGGGGGTGCGAGGAAGTAATAACTTGGATGAAGGGAGCGACAAGCAGCGTCGCGACGCAGATCTAATTACTAACGCGCGAGTAAGTGCCCAACAAGGTGGGGATTCCTTGGGGACGATACCCATCGAGGTGCTGGCACACGACAAGGGGGGTGGGAGATTGGCGTCGCGGCGGGCAATTAGGTGCTCGTCGTCTGCGTCGCTTCACTTTCGTCCTTCCACTCCATTCCTTACATCCTTGCTGCTTCCATTATACAGATTCCTGTTACCAACATTTACCTATATTCAAGAGCTAATGTCCGTGTTAAATAAAATTCTTTCGATCAGATCTCCATCATAAGTAGCGTCTTTATATGGTCCCTAAAACAGCATTTATGAGCCTAGGCCAATACACCGGATCTACTCAGTTTTGACACAAAACTGTCCAATCCTTTACCTGAGTTTCCCGTCGAAAAAAGACCAGTCAATCCTAGGTCAAGTTGTACCTGTAGATTGTGGAGACCTCTGGCCTAGCCTTCAAAAGACTTACTCAGGGTCCTAGGCTCATAAAGTAATGACGTACTGTGATCTGATTGGCTAACGGACAGCTGACACTTTATCGGATGCTGGGCGGTTCATATTATCGCTGCACCATGACGCTTACACACCACGTGACAGTTGAGTAGTTGATGACAGTCGTTCGGAGAATGTTATGAGATGATAAAATCGCACTTATGATTGCGTAGTGATAAAAAATCTTCACTCGGTCCCTGTAAGACACTTTTTCCTCGTATTGTTTCGCCTTGTCTTTGCTTGACCTTGGCTACACCTCGGAATCTAGCTCGTATTGCAACTTCAGACAAGGAAAAAGTGCCACTTAAGATCCTTGCATCATAAATAACTACTTTTTGCTGATTGCCAATTTTTTTAGATAGATTCTTCTGCGGTGGGACTATTGGACCTACGGGATAAACACTATCGCAATTTATCCAGCAGGATCTCCGTCGTCGCGGCTTAATGGACCAGCCGCTAATACCTCTCGCGATTGCTACTGTAAAAAGGGTTAGATAATCCCTGTGGACTGAACTGGTACTACATCAACGTCCCCAGGCGACGTGTCAACGTCAAACCAGTGACTCTTTCTCATTACGCGTGCCCTATCACCCTTCTGCCTCGGCCCTTCTGATCCGAGGTTCACGCTACAAGCGTCGCTACAAATTCAATCAGTAGAGGCTCACGATTCACGATACAACACCCACGAGAACTGAACTCCATGCCGAGAGCCAAGCATTAAACAGAGACGTAGAGATAGTAACGCAAACAGAGATGGAGTGAAAAAGACAGAGCGGTTAGTAATCGTCAAGTAAATGACTTTATCGATTGAATCGCCGACCCAAAGTTCCATCTCTATTAGTCCAGACATCAACGAAAAAAGGCCTTTACCTTGTTCCTGATAATCGAGTAACAAATCATGACTCATGACCTATAGGGGCTAGGTCATTGTTGTCTTCCTAGAATAATTGGAAATTTTATCTACTTTAATATTCCGAACATTTTTCGTAAAACCAATGGGTTCCAAAGCAAAGATGCAAACCTACATGTTTGATTTCATTCTGCTGTTGGACAATGTTCAATGGACAGTTTTCTCTACAGTGCTATAAAACTATTACTTTTTCTAGATAAAATTTACGGACGAACCTGCCAGTCTTGGTGATGATCATCTCGGTACCAAGTTCATTGAATTTATCCCAAAGTTCCTTGGTTTCAAGATGGCAAACAACATGCCTAAGCTCATCACAATTCGCTCTTTCCTGAAGGAGTGGATTCGATGGCGATGAAGCTTTTCCACTCGTACTTCCGGTATCATCCGTTTCCGGTTCATCCTCAATATCTCCCGTTTCTGGGGGTGGTGGACCTCGTACGATCCCGGAAACACTGGCTTCCCTTTCTGAAAAAATAATCGAGATATTTTTTAATAAATTTATTCAAAACTGAAAAAATGTTCAAATTAAAAAAATTGACACTCAATTCAAGCTTATGTTGACAATAATGTTCTTAGAAGCAATACGGGTGGCAAACGCTCGAAAGGAAGACCGGCAGTAACGAAGGTGAAAAAAACTTGCGAGGTCGGCAAAAAAGTAAGAGACCAACTCGAGCATTCTTCATCCATATGTCGTCAAAACCTCGAAGCTCGATAGCCTTTTTTCGTTTTTTAAATTCTTCCTTACTTGCTTCTTCTTCCGGTTACGGAAATAGTACAAACTTTCTTAGATGTAAATATAATGAGGGAATAAAGTAGGTGAGGTTGCAAGTTGGGAAAATGAAGGCGAACGATACGGCCAAGGAATAAACCAGTCTGACGTTTCAATTTCCATTCAGAGTCGAGCCATTGCACCTCGATTTATCTTTCCATTCATACTTTTGCCACTGCGTCGCTCCTCGCACCCGCAGAAATTAATTCAATTCGTACGTGCTCGCAAGTGGCCCGCGCAACATTCATCACGTCATTCTCTCTCAGGGTATTTTATCGATGGGGAAAAAAAGGTATTGGCAGATACTCTGATCTTATCGCCAACTTGCGGACTGGCCAGAGTCGTTTCTTACTGTCGAAGGCAATCAACAATTTCTTTCGAAATATCTCGGCAAGATTGAAAAATGATTTTTTAGACAAATTAGATTTCTGCTTGAAAAAAGTTGAGCTGTAGAAGCTAAGCTGTTTCTTAGAGCAGCTCAGCGTATAGATGGAAACGTATGAGGAAATTTAGAAAGATGACTGGATCAGCCAAAGTGAATTTTTGACCTATTTGATGATTTTCCCTATACCGGGGATATTATATTGTGAATACACATTATGTAAATGACTATCTGAATGAACCATTGGCCACTGTAACTTTTTATATTTCCGTACCAACCTTTAGCAACTTGGTAAAAATTACTTTTCATGAGAAAAGTTTATATAAAGATACTAAAGGTTTTACTTGATCTAAACGAACAGATTTTTAAAATTTTATATATTCTAGATTCGCAAGTATGCATCAAGAACAATTTTATCGTGTTGGAGTAAAATTATATGACAAGTGGTACAATTAGTAAAAGTTTTTTAATCCAGATATTCTTCCTACTGGAACTATTTTAGATTTCATAAATTCTTTCTCTAATAATACTGAACCTAACCCCTTTAGACAAAACAAATGATAAGAATTATAATTAAGATATCAACCAGACAAGGAAGGTTTCTTATATCAATTAATAATTGAATCACTTTCAGGTGTTTTTATAATCTATAACCAAATTTGAAGCTATGGGAGACAACAGAGAAATCATGGGACAACCACTTAATTGTTTGTCGTATTTGCCATTAAAGGAAAAAACCATGTCATTAAAAACAGTTCTAGTAGCTATTAATATTCAGCTTTTGTTATTTCAGTTAGATTATGATTTGAAATGAATTTTTCCTCAATATAATTCAACGCAAGTGCTAATGGAATGTTATTAAACATTGAAACAATATCCAATGAAACTAAAGAATGTGTTAAAGGAACTTAAATTTTCTTTAAAGCGTCATTCAAATTTCAACTATTTTTGACAAACGATTCTGTATTTCCTGAAACAGGTTTTAAAACATTCGAGATATATTTAGCTAAGTTGTGAATAGGATATCCGACTGTAGCCACAATCTCCATTTCAAACCTGGTTTGTGCTCTTTTGAAAGAGCATACGCTTTAGCTACAACACTATTATGTTTTTAATTTACATATATGCCATTTGTTTATTTATTAATCTTTTTTCCTCTCATTTAATGGCTGTATCATTACATTTTTTTTATTGTTGGTACTAGACTAGTTTTTATATTTTTGGGAATAACATCATTGCTAAGCCTGTTTTCAACAGCCTTATTGTAATTATCTGTATTAGCTGCTACTGTTATGGTACCTTCATCAGAATTTACAAAAACTAAATCTTTATTTTCTTATCCCAAAACTGATATTCACAAAATGAGAAACATTTAGTTTAGAAAGCCTTCATTTGGCACTAAAAACGATAGTCTGATTTGTTGATTAGTATCCTAATGAATATTAAACGAGATATTAAATGAGTACAAACTCTTTTAGTTTTCCCATCACCCGACAAAAGTTTCGTTCGCAAATAGCTATCGTGTTCCTCTGGAATTAACAATCAATTGACGATACAGGACGTGCACTGAATGGTGTTATCACGCGATGAAGTCTTTTTAATCAATTAAGTCCCTCGAACTTAATTAAATGCAAAACGATCATAATTGTCCTCTTGTGCGCATTATGAACAAGAAGCGGTACGACACTCATGTGGGTATAAAGATGTAATAATAACTGAGTAGCCTGGAAAATGGCTAATTATCCACTTATGCCGGGGTTGCTTTATAGTTTAGCGTTATTAGCGTGAATCAGGCGAGGCCAAGGGGAATCGTGAAAATTACATTTTGCGTATAAAGAACTGACTGAAAAAATGGCTAGAAATTATTTTCTTAATTTGAGAAGGAATTAGCTCATCTAACAATTATTTTCTTAATGGGACTGTTCAAAAACTATGTCATACTGCCAGTGTGGATAGGGGAGGGGTTAACACAGAATGTGAGACAGCATGGAACATATAAATGCCAAAAGCAATATTTTCAAATGCCCCTCTTTTCCATTTTTTAGTAGAAATGCTACTTTTTTCTCTGTTTTTCAGAAACTTCTTTTTCTACTATTCTTGCTTAAATTCGAACTGAATTATTAGAACCCAATAAGAAAATCTAAATATTTTTCGGGGAAAGTTAATTCTTACTAATTAAAAAAATTGCGTGACGTAGTTTTTGAACGGCCCCTATGCTGTTCTTGAAAATTCATACGATTGAATAAAAATGATGTTTTTACTATTCTTATATTCATATTGTAATTGAAACCAATAACTCGCACTTGTAAAAAACAAGTATAGAAGCTGAATATGAAATATGCTATCGAATCAAATCTATAGGCAAATGCAATTTTTTTTTTAGATTTTCAATACGCATTCGATCAACTCATAAATTCTCGCTACCACATTGAGATTTTCTGCAGCTAGAGAATAAATTTCACGTTATAGGCGATTTCATTGAGGAGAGGTTAAACGATCCTTCCTAACGGAACAATATTCTATTTCTTAGTGCTGCAACTCCCGTCTAAAATCTAAAGACCGTGATTATCACCGTTTGGATCTTTCCATGTGGTTGCTATTTCAATAGTAAATCGCATTTATATTCAAGCAGCAAGAAGTGCGAGTCCGCGACACGGGGAAACCATAATAAACTTGGTAATGGGCAGTTACGAAGCTTCGAAGCTCAGCGTCAGGTGCCGGCTATTAATTTCGCACGTTGATGCCTCCTCCGGAGAAATTAATTGTCCGTCTGGCATTCATCGAATGTCCGGAATTTCGATCGGACCCTCATCGGTGATCATTGTCTCCAGTTGTGTCATTTACTACCAAATGAACATCTTAAATATTCATCTTCAATATTCAATAACATCTTTGACACTGATAGGGTCATTCAAAACCTACGTTGCGCTTTTTTTAACCAAAAAAGATACAAATTCTGCCGAAGAAGACCAATTCTCAATCAAGAAAGATTTTTCATTGAAGAGACAAACAAATTTTTTTAGCAAATTGTTAAATTTGCAACCCAAAGATGAGTCTGGCGTTCCTCGACTGTCTGGGATTTCGATCGGACCCTCATCGGTGATCATTGTCTCTAGTTGTATCATTTTCTACCAAATGATCATCTTTGAAATTCATCATTCATCACTAGTGAAAATAATGCAAGATCAAATTATGAAAAACATCTTCTGAAAAATATCCATCGCTTTTGATGCTTGAACATCTTTGACCCTGATTGGGCCATTAAAAAACTGCGTTACGCTATCTTTAACCAAAGACGATACAACTTCTACAAAAAGAGATCAATTCTCAGTCAAGAAAGATTTTTCATTGAAGAGAGACAAAATTTTTTAAGCAAATTGTTAAATTTGCAACCCAAAGATGAGTCTGGCGTTCTTCGACCATCTGGAATTTTGATGGGACCCTCATCAGTGATCATTGTCTCCATTTTTTTCATTTGTCATTTGTGCCATTTGCTGTTTTAATCAAAAAAGATAATATTTTCACCAGAATATATCAATTCAAAATCAAGAAAGACATCTCATTCCAGAAAGACAAAAACTTTTAACCAAATTGTTGAATTTACAAGCCAAAGAAGCCACTTTGTCTGGCGTTCATCAAATGTCTGGGATTTCCATCAAACCCTGATCAGCGATCATTGTCTTCATTTGTGTCATTAACAACTAAATGATAATCTTCAATATTTATCATTCATCATTTATTACTAGTAGACCTAATCCAAGAAAAAATGGTGAAAAACATCTTCTAAAAAGGATAAATCTCTTTTGATGTATAAACATCTTTGACCCTGATGGGTCCACTCAAATACTACGTTGCGCTATTTTGCCCAAAAAAATACTACTTCTATGGAAAGAAATTAATTCTCAATCAAGAAAGATTTTTCATTCAAGAGGGAAAAAATTTGTAAACCAAATTATTGAATTTTCAAGCCAAAGAAGATACTTTGTTAAAAAGTCGTCTATTTTGGTCAGAAATTCAGCTACTTGCTTGAAAGATGAACTACTTTGTTAAAAGTTCATTTTTGTTGAAGATTCATTTCTTTGGTTGGAAATTTAACTATTCCATTTCAAAAAAATTAATCTTTTTGCTTAAAAAATCATCATTTGGGTTGAATCTTAAACTCTTCTGCTGAAAATTCTTTTATTCATTGTTGAAGATTCATAAGTTCCGGTAAAAATTCATCATTTTTATGAAAAATTTAACAAGTGGGTAGCAAATTTTTTTCTTTGCTTGAGAATTAATTTTTCAAACTAATTAGGCTGAGCTATTGAATTTTGAACTATTTAATTTTTGGTTGAAAATTGATATTTTAAATCGAAAATTACCTTTTCTAATGTAAAATTCATGTATTATGTTGAAAATTCATTATTTCAGTTGAAAGTTTATATTTTCGGGTCAAATTGTGAACTTTTTTATAGAACAGTTTATTGAATTGTTTCCTTTTTCAGAAATGTAGTCTTTTTGGCTAGAAAATTTCAATAATTTGGTAGAAAATTAAACTATTCGATTAAAAATTAACATTTTTGGTGAAAATTCATATTTCTGGTAAAAAATCCAACTATTTGTTTAAAAATTCGTCTTTTTTGTTTGAATTAAAATGGTTCAAAATTTGTTGTTGTTTTGTTCGAAAATTAATTTTTTTAAATGAAAAGTTGACGATTCCATTTTTGTTTCAAAGATATGATTTTTCAGTTGAAAATCCATTTACTTGATGCTTAATTCAATTATTAACTCAAAAATTCGTCTTTTTTGTCGGAAATTAATCCTCTTGGTTGAAAATTCATCTTTTTTGGTTTAAAAATCCACTACGTGATTCAGAGTTAAACTAATTTTTACAAAGTTCATTTTTTTGTTGGTTGAAGATTCTTCACTTAAGTTGAAAATTTATATTCTCGGGTCTAATTTTCAACTGTTTTATGGAACAGTTTATTCAATTCTTTTTTCCAGAAAGTTAGTCTTTTTGGTTGAAGAATCCAATAATTTGGTAGAAAATTAAACTATACGGTTGAAAATGAACTTTTTTGGTGAAAATTCATATTTTTAGCAGGGAATTCCACTATTTGTTCAAAAATTATTCTTTTTTGGTTGGATTCAAATGTTTGAAAATTTGTTGCTTTTTTGGTTAAAAATTATTTTTTTTAAATAAAAAGTTGATGATTACATTTTTTGTTCAAAAATATGATTTTTTAGTTGAAAATCCATTTATTTGGTAAAGGATTCAATTATTTTGTTCAAATTCGTTTTTTTATATACAAATTTCACTATTCTATTTTTGGTTAGAAATTTATCCTTGATAAGTTGAAAATTCAACTATTTAGTAGAAAATTCAACTGTTTTGTAGGAAATTCAACTATTTAGTAGAAAATTCAACTGTTTTGTGGAAAATTCAATTATTTAGTAGAAAATTTATGCATTTTGTTAAAAATTCATATTTTTACTTAGAAAATTAATCTTGTTTGTTGAAATGCATCTTTTTTGTTCAGGATTCAACTATTTGGTTAAAAATTCGATTTTTTGTTTAAA
Source organism: Andricus grossulariae (assembly GCA_011634705.1). Classification (NCBI taxonomy): domain Eukaryota; kingdom Metazoa; phylum Arthropoda; class Insecta; order Hymenoptera; family Cynipidae; genus Andricus; species Andricus grossulariae. Next base: position 17,185 of record JAABKJ010001271.1, on the reverse strand, counting down.
AATTTCACTGTTTGGTAGACAATTCATCCTTTTGGATATAAAATTTAACAATATGAAAATCTATACATTTTTTCGAAAATTCCAATTTTTGTTTAGAAAATTAATCTTTGTTGAAAATTCATATTTTACATTGATGATTCAACTTCTTTTTTTGAATTCTCCTTTTTTTGGTTGAATTCTACTGGTTGAAAATTCTTTTCTTCTTTGTTGAAAATTAATTGTTTTAAAATAAAAAGTTGATGATTTCATTTTTTGTTCATAAATATGATTTGTTAGTTCAAAATCCATTTATTTGGTGAAGGATTCAATTATTTTGTTAAAATTTCTTTTTTTATCTACAAATTTCAATATTTTATTTTTGGTTAAACATTTATCCTTTATAAAATGAAAATGCAACTATTTAGTAGAAAATTCAACTGTTTTGTAGAAAATTCAACTATTTAGTAGAAAATTCATGTATTTTGTTAAAAACTCATATTTTTACTTAGAAAATTAATCTTGTTTGTTGAAAATGCATCTCTTTCGTTCAGGATTCAACTATTTGGTTGAAAATTCAATTTTTTGTTAGAAAATGTAACCATTTTGTAGATAATTCGTCCTTCCGGGTATAAAATTTAACAATATTGTTGAAAATTGATATATTATGTCAAAAATTCATATTTTTGGTTAGAAAATTAATCTTGTTTTATGAAAATTCATCTTTTAGGTTTAGGATTCAACTACTTTTTTGAAAATTCCTCTTTTTTTATTGAATTCTACTGGTTGAAAATTCTTCTTTTTTTTAAATTAATTTTTTACACTTAAAATCAGACGATTTCATTTTTGGTTCAAAAATATATATTTTTTAGTTCAAAATCCATCTATTTGGTGGAGGATTGCATTTTTTCCTAAAAAATTTGTATTTTCATATACAAATTTCACTATTTTAGGTTTGCTTCAAAAATAAATCTTCTTTTTTGAGAATGCAGCTTTTTGGTTCACGATTCAACAATTTGGTTAAAAACTCGTTCTTTTTGGTTGTATTTACCTAAATGAAAATTAGTCTCTTGTTGTTGAAAATTAAGTTTTCAAGCTAAAAATTTGACGATTCCATTTTTGGTTGGAGAAACATCCTTTTAGTTTAAAAATTCATCTATTTGATTGAGGATTCCACTATTGTGTCAAAACTTCATTTTTTCGTTTAACTCGACTGCTGGAAAATTCGTCTTTTGGTAGAAGAGTCATCTTTTTTCATTGGAAATGTACTTTCTTTTGAAAATTTAACTGTCATCTAAAAAATTCGTCTCCACAGCCTAAAAATTCAACTGTCTTTGATATAATTCTAATCTTTTTTGTTCAAAAATTCGACCATTAGGTTAAAAATGTAACTGCACTCCAAGTCCCATACAATAACAGTTTCAGGGTTTGCCTCGCACTGGCCTTGTTACTAAATCGGTACCCTCGAAACGTAACCAGTCAGGGCCGCCTGAACCGTTTCCAATTGGAATGCATAATATTGCGCAATATACTCACCCGAGTACTCGCGCACTGAGGCCCTGCCCGCTGAGAAAGTGAGAAAGTGATTAAAAATGTGCATTTTTAAGCAAAAAAGAGAACATTTATTCTCTAAAAGATGTTTTTTGAGGAAGGAAGGTTTCCAGAATAAGTTGAGTGGTCGTTTTTATTCGGTTTTATGTAATGGTGGCTTTCTTGCAAAATTTCCGACGGGAACCTGGACTGTTAAAGAGCAAAGAGAATTATGATACAGTCCTGTTTGGATTCTCCAGATGCTTGAATTTAACTTATACCCTCGTAAGACAGCAGACTGGTAATCATTGTCGAGTGGAACCACTTGACTCGAACCAGCGAATCCTTATGCTTGTCAGGTCATGTTATACGTCGCGGGAATGTTTGATTATTCATCGCGTATTTCTCTTTATTAAAATTTATATTCGCACACATCGCTTATTTACCATTAGCGTGGAAGAGCAGATTTTAAATCCCGACAGTAATTCCAGACTTCATATTCTTTCCGCTATTCCTCTTTTCCCCCCTTTTTCAAAAATAATTCCTCTTTTCCCTTATTTAAAAAAAAACTTTCGCTTTTTGCCCTTTCTCTTGTTTTTTTTTTGCTCGAATGCGAACTGATTTGATAGAATTCAGTAAGAAAATCCCACTATCTTAGGTTGCGAGTTTATTATTTTTGGTTCAAAAGTATACTATTCCCCTCTTTTCCTTTTTTTTTTAAAGAATTCCTACTTTTCCTGTGATTTAAAGAAAGTTTTCGTTTTTCCTTTTTTTCTTTTTTGGTTTAAAATTCATCTCCTTTGGTCGAAAATTCAACTGTTTTGTTGAACATTCATCGTTTTGGATAGAAATTTGGTCCATTTGGATTGGAAATTTAGTCTACTGTTATATTTATGGTAAGAATTATATTATTTTGTTGAAAACCTAATTATTTTGTTAAAAATTCATCTATTTTTTTAAAAAATCATGTCTTCTTGTTGAAAGTTAATTCTTTTTTTTTTAATATGGTATTAAATTTTTTGATCAAAATTTTGCTTAGAGGTTCCACTTTTTGGTTATAAATTCATCTTTCTTGGTTTAAACTTAACTCTTTTGTTGAAAATTCATTTTTTTTTTAAAGAAAATTGGTGCTTTTGGATTGAAAATTCATCCTTTGGTAGGAAATTGATCTTTTTGGACTGAAAATCAATTCTTTTTCATTGAAAAGTCGATACTTATATTTTGGGTTTAGAATTCAACCCTGATGGTTGAAAATTTCATTATTTTATTGAAAATTCAACTGCTATTTTGTTAAAAATTCATCTGCTATTTGGTTGAAAAGTCAACTTTTTAGTCGAAAATTCAACTGTTTTGTTTAACATTTGTCTTTTTGTATGGAAAATTTATCATTTGGTAGAAAAGTCATATTTTTTTGGTTGAAAATAAATTCTTCTTTATTGAAAAGTCGACTTTTGTATTTTGGGTTCAGAATTCATCCCTGTTGGTTGAAAATTTGATTATTTTGTTGAAAATCCAACTGCTATTTTGTTAAAAAAATTTTGTTTCAGTAGAAAATTAATTCTTTTGGATTGAAAATTCATCTCCTTTGGTTACAGGTCATCTTTTACAGGTCATCTTTTTTGGTTGCAAATAAATACTTGTTCATTAGAAAGTCGACTTTTATATTTTGGGTTCAGAATTCATCTCTGAGGGTTGAAAATTTCATTATTTTGTTGAAAATTCAACAGCTATTTTGGTGAAAAAAAAATTTTTTTAGTCGAAAATTAATTCTTTTGAATTGAAAATTCATCCTTTTTTATTTAAAGTTCAATTTTTTGATTGAAAAGCCTACTAATATATTTGTGATTCAGAATTCGTCTGTTTTGGTTGAAAATTCCACTATTTTGTTGTAAGTTGATATTTTTTTATCGAAAATTCAACTATTTTGTTAAACATCCGTCCTTGTGGATAGAAAATTCGTCCTTTTAATTTGAAAATAATTCTTTTGATGGAAAAGTCATCTTTTTTGGCTAAAAGTTTTTTTTTCATTGCAAATTTTGTGTAGAAAAGTTAATTATTTTGTTGGAAATTCATCTTTTTCGAAAATTAAACTCAATTAATCTTTTTTAATCGAAAATTCGTCCTTCTGGATTGAAAATTAAACAGTCTACAATTATATTTTTGGCTCAGAATTCAGCTCTTTTTGTTAGAAACTCATCTCTTTTGTAGAAAATTCCACAAATTTATTAACACTTTTTCTTTTTCTTGACTGAAAAATCATTCTTAGTTGAAAATTTTCAGTTGACTATTTGGTTTCAATATTAATTTTTATTTGATTGAAAATTCATATATTTTATTAAAACTTCATCTCTTTGGCTGAAAATTCAACAATTTTATTAAAAATTTCTTTTTCTTTTTGAAAATTTAATTTTTTCAACTAAAAATTTACCTATTCAATTTCTAGTTGAGAGCTGATCTTTTTTTTTGTTCAAAATTCATGTATTTTCTTGAAAATTTATATTTTTGGTTTGAAAATTAAAGTTTTTTGTAGAAAATTTGTCTTTTTGTCTCAAAAAGTAACCTTTTTTGGTACAAAAATTATGTTTTTTGTTTGTAAATGCGAGTGTTTGGTTCAAAACGAATCTGTTCTGGTTGAGGATTAAATTTTTTTCTTTCCTTTCTGGGCTAAAAAATCTTTCTTGGGTTAAAATTCCACTCTTTTGTCTAAAATTCAAATATTTTGTCAATATTTCAACTTTTTCATCATTATATAAATTCTTCTGTTTTGCTTGAAAGTTCAACTATTTGGCTGTAAATGCAACTGGTTGAATATTCATCTTTCTTTGTTTGAAATTCAACTATTTTGGTAGATAATGCAACTCTTTTTGGTTAAAGTTGAATCCATTTTGTTTAAAAATTTGACCATTTGGTTGAAAAAATATCTTCTTATGTTGAAAATTCAACTATTTGGTTAAAAATTCAACCTTTTTGTCGAAAATTGGTCTCTTGCCTCAAAATTCATCATTCTTGGTCGAAAAAATAATTTTGTTGTTGAAAAATTACCTTTCCGCATTTGAGAGTCAAATTTTTGCTAAAAAAATCAAGTTTTTACCTTGGAAACTAAACTCTTTTGCTAAAAAAACGTCTTTTTGTTCTGAAGATTCATCTCTTTCGGTAGAAAATTCATCTTTTTGGTGTAAAATTACACTATTTTGTTGAAAACATGAAATTGCAGACCAATTTATTTCCCTATTATTCCCCTATTATCGTGAAAAATCACCTCATTCCTCCTATTTCAAAAGAATTTCCAGCTGTAAAACCTGTACCATCAAACGGGGTAATTTCGAACATGTGGGGTAAATTCAGACATTCCTAAATTGATAGTCCAGATTTGGGTGAAAATCACCTCAAGTAATTTGAACTATCAATTCAGGAATGTCAGAATATACCCCACATGTCCAAAATGACCCCGTTTGATGGTCATTCAAAACTAAAATCTGGAATTAGACATTCCACCGTTCAGGCTCTTCATCACTTAAGTATGATTTTATTGTTGAAGATCACGATGGAAATTTTCGCAAGTCGAGGATTGAAATAGTGTTGGTGATCTTTCGCATCAATTTGATTACCTAACCTATGGCGAACGACGACATTAATTTCACGATTTGTACCTACTGTAAATTCGTCACGGATATGAGAACCACGTTTATGTCGCGCCATTGCGGTGACATGCGGAAAAGAGGCATACACAATGCCATAGAAAATGGCTCGGTACTCACAATTCACAAAGAGAGCCGACTAGATTTGACTTATTGACTCTATTGAATGTCGAAGCATTACCAATCCGTCAGTTAATAATAAAAAATCAGGACATGCGGCCTAAACTATGACTCAAGACAAAATACGTATCTGATGTCAGGTTTGGCTTTATCTAGAACGTCTATGGAAGGTCTGGTCTGATCCAGGAATGACACTTATCAGCTATCCAAGAACAATAAAAGTTCTAGGTTCTCTTTGAAAGGTCTGCTATAGCCCAGGAGTGGCGCTGATCAGCTATCCAAGAACAATTAAAGTTATAAGCTCGATCAGCAACTTATCCCTTGCAACAGCCCCTAAGGAGATTTTGAGTTTTGTTTTTGCCCAGTGGAACCATCTTGAAGGATCTTAAATGTGCCAGTGTTTCGAATCTTGATCGACAGGTTGGAGTATTTGCCCTCGAGCATATCGCAGAAGCCTTAAAGGCTACGATGTAGGTTTAAGACCACATGCGTCGTCCTGTTTGCAAAGAGCCTCACTAAACGTGCTAAATAAGAGCCCAAGTTAAATCAGAAGGTTCGTACTTGACTGGTATCTCCTAATTGGTTGGCAGCCACGAATCGCGTGTGGTCTATTATCCGCGTATTTTTATTCGACAGAAGACGGCGGTGTTAAACGAGTGACGAAACGGATGACATCCTGGTCCCCTAGAACTCCCGGCAGTGGTAACAAGACCAACTACCAAAAGTAGACCAGGGACTCGGGCAAAATTTATGGTGGAGGACTCGAGTCGAGTCGTGAAGCGAGTTACGATTGTGACTCTGTGTCAGATCAAAGACGCGTCGAACAGATTGAAAGTCGTCACCAGATGTCCCACCTACTATTTTATGACCAACAGCTTCTACGAAAAAGCATCAGCATTCCTCTCGCTGAATTATCAGCAGTTTTATTATTTAACCACCTTACCTGGGCCTTTGAGGCTTCTTTATTTTTGATCAGGTTCAGGCATCAATACGGTTGTTGCGAAGAATTTTCGTTGGGGCGGTTTTTCAGATGCTGAAAGACGTTTCATTGGATTTTTTAGAAGACATCTGGTGATGATAAACTTTTTTCAGTTTTATTTCTTTTTGAACCATTGTTTACATTTATTGCAAAGATTATTTCATAATTAAAAGTTAGAAACTCTCACAATTCAGAAAACAATTTTTTCAATTTCCCTTCTCTGATCTTAAGAATAATAGTAGAAGCACTTGAGAGCTTGAAATTATTTGGAAATAATTTATAAAGCTTCCATATAAAACGAACATCTGTTTAACTATTAGGATTTTCAATCTGAAGCAGTACAATTTCGAACGGTGACATTTTTCAATGCTTCAATTTAACAATTGTTCAATATTTAACAGATTCAGCATTTTATTCTTAATATTTTCGAACAATATCATATTATCAATGCAGTATTATTTAAAATTTGTTGCATATTTCTCCAAGAGAATTAATTTCCTTGATTTTCTAAATATATTGAAAAATATAGAACTACAATTATATTTATCTCTTTTTATGTGTCATAAAGTAGCTTAGGGGAAGTCATAAAAATTTTAAAATCACTTAAAAAGAGTTCTATAAAATTACAAATTGCTCGCCATACAATAAAACAATAAAATGACTCGTTAACTTTTTGCAGACCTATTGACTAATTAAACGTAACGATTATCGTCAAAAATTCTGTGAACTTTTAATTCATTTTTAGAATAGAGATAAAAAAATTAATAATATGACATTTTTATACCTATTGAGTAACAAATATTCTCTCTTCCATATTATTCAATCTTTAATGCTAAAAAGTTACTTCCGCAGTTTCTTCTAACTTTTGCTTCTAAAACTTGAAAAATTAAAAAAAAGAGATGTTTTTACACATTCTCATATATTTTGACATACTGCAAAGCTGAATGCAAAAGTATTATGAAATATTAGCAGATTTTTCAATTAATGAGCACAGAACATTTACAAAAAACTGAATTGATAATAATACGATGAATAGGTAACAACCTATGATGATTGAAAGTATCCAAAACACTGACATCCTAATGCCGCTTAAATTAAGAAAGAAATTTGAAATAAAATAGATTTGAGTGAACAAAAGAAAATACTTTAATAAAATACGCCTGTATAAAACAGTCTGAGAAAAGTAGACTTTGGGTCGTGAATCGTTCTCGCATTCCTTCGAGATATTTGATATTCGTAACTCTTCTTTTAGAAGCAGTACTTTTTGTCTGATTTTTAATGAGCTTCCTAACGGCAGCTCGTTAAATTTATCCCGGGTATCGCACGCAGAACCAGGCTCTTCGTCATGTGCCCTCTTAAGTACTTTCCTTCATCCTATTTCGTCTCAAGATTTCGCGCGAATTTTCATTCAGCCAGGCACAACACTCGCGAACCTTTCTCTCCCCTGCTGTGAACGAATAGATATTGCAGCAACACTGTAGTATTTTTTTCTTTCCCTCATTATACCATCGAGTCAGCAGACCTTTTGCGGAAGATATTGCTCGTCAGCGTCAACGCAGAGTGATTCGACGACTTCCACGATATTTTTGTATTTGACAAAATCAGCAGGAGTTTTCAACTGCCTTTTTTAGGGGTTTATTGAACCCTTGAATGTAAATTCGAATCCTTGTTGATGAAGATGACTCCTGCAATCTAAAACTGCGAGAGCCTGGACGGCAGTTACCAAATGGACGGTATGAACAAAAGACCGGATTTTCCGAGATCTGTGATGAAATCAGCATAACGTGAGAAAAGAAAAATTTTGAAGAATGGTTCAAATGATAAATTGTGACAAATCATGGAAAAGTTAAACAAACACAAATGGTGTTGCTAAATGCTGCCAAATCGTAAACGATTCACTCCTGGTCTAAAAATTCTACACTGACAATGGCTGTCAGTGACTGTATCACATTTTTGGACCCTCTCAGAATATATTAAATTTTGCTGATTTGTTTGCTCATCGTTGAAGATTTCCGGATGCTCTTGTAAGTCCGTCAATACAAGAAAGGATCCAACGACTACCATTTATACTTTACAGGTCCTTGTAAATTGTAATGTTTTGTAAACAAGGTACCAGTGGGCCTGAGATGTTGGAGATAACTACCGTTTCTGAAGGAATATACTTGTTGGTAGTGCCCACGGCAGCTTGAGGCTCCCGGCAGGTCCGGATCTTCTTGGATGTAAATGTGTGTAAATGCCAGCGTGGGCGTAGATTCTTCCTCAGTGTAGACTGTGGGTAGTGGGTTTACTGAAAAGCATGGTTAACACCTAACCGAGGTGCAACATTGCCTCCCGTCCCACTTACGACTCTATAGCACTCGCTTCTTCAGAATGGTATAACGATCGTTGACTCAAAACTTGTCGACTCATCGAATCCTCGATATCTTCAAACGACATGTCTGGAGCCTAGTCTGTCTTCCTTTCTCTTTCCAAGAGATGACAGTGGAGGTACCATGATGACTATTCTCAGAGGAAATGATTCGATGGGAATCTCATTCTCCATTTCATCCCAGTTCCTGTGTGGCTTCACAACTCTCTGTTATCAATCAATTTGTCTCAATTAGGATTTGTTTTGATCACTGATTCCCTGATAAGGCTGAGAATTCAAGGATCAACGTGTGCACAATTTGTGTAGAACTATACCTTTAGGCCCTGATTATGAGCAAATATTCATTTCTGCAGCGAATGCCTACTTCTCTTGTTTCATTTCCAAACCCTCATCGGTCCTTGAACGAAACATCAGCCACCCTGACTATACCAAAACAACTCACAACCAGTTTTGCAAGCCCCCTCCATCTCTGAGCCTAACTAAGTCATTGGCTATTTATTACGTGCCCGAGCGACACGTTAATGAAACCCAAGTCGACTGCGATTTTTTATTCCGACGATTCATACTCTTCTCGAGACACGAACTACCGTATGGCCAATTCGACATACCGGAATTCCCACCCTTATCGCTCATTTATATACCCAGTGACTTCTGTTACCAACTTTGAATTTCAAACCATAAAATGCAGGATTAGCGATCAAAAGGTTGCGAAAATTTTAATAATTTTTTAATAAATATCGATTGTATGCCTATGTGATAGATACCATTAGCTACACAAACAGGATTCAAATACGCATCACAGACTAAAGTTGGTTCAACTTTGTTGAGTCACTTTTTCATATACCCATTGTTCATGAAATGTTTTGTGACCTTCGGAATATTTAAGTCGCAGAAATGCGCCTTTTGTCCGGAATAGTGCGCAACAGTTAAAAAGCGATCTGCTCTAATTTTCGTTTGTCTGATTCACATAAATCAAAATAAATAGAGCATTCCTATTGTTTCAGCGGAACAAAGTAAATGTTTCGAAACTGTAGCGCGTGTTAATGTTTTGTGCCAAAATTATTGCCGAACTATGGTTCCTGGACATGCGAGACGGTTTCCCGTAATTATTCAAACTCAACTATCACGAGGACACTAGCTTCTTAACGCCATGTAGCATAATAATTCACCCAGAATATTCGTCTCATGATGAAATTAAAGTGACATTATAACATCGTAAAAATAGAATATTTTATTTTAAACAGGTAATTAGAGACTCATTAGGATTCCTAATTAACAAATTAATTGTTCAGTTAATTGATTGATTAACAGTTCATTTCTAATTTTACTCAGTGTTAACTCTGCTTTCTAGCCTTATTTATAAGCGTTTGAATAAAGAGAATAATTACTAATTAGGGCAGGAATCATAATGCTGAGAATCACGAATGAGTGTGAGTACTTGGGCTCTAAGTAAACGACAATGACAATGCAATTCCGAAGCGGTGTCATTAACTCGATAATAATAGCTGGATTCATGCCTAACGGTAATAATATACCGCGTACATTGCCTATTTATTGTCGACTCTAGCATACACCAGTCACGACAGGATTCTGTAATTATAATGATATTTGTTGTGTGAATGTCCATCAAATGTCTTTTGAAACTACCCATTATAATCTTTCACTAATTTTATAGCTCAATTTTTTAATTTTAATTAGAAAATATCAAAGATGGGGTAATGCCATAATAAGGAGCATAAGCTCATCTCATTATTGAAAATATGAATGTTAATGAAAATATTCAATAAAACTTTATAATTTACGATCACAGGAAACTAAGGTAGCAAAATAAACCCATTCTATGGGAATTATTTCTTTCAGAAGAGTATAATATATCTTTTATTGGAATCAAGTAGGGACCATATTCTGCGAAGGCAGTAACGTCTTTTTTATATCGAAGTTTTACACTTGATTTATCTTTGTCTTCAATATTCTTGCAACTTTGATCTCTTCTGAGAAGAATAACACGGTGATTCACTTACATCATTCGATTTTTCGCAGAATAAATGTTATTATCGTGAAGCATATTTTGGTATTAAATTTAACATACATCGCGATTCAGAGGTTTATGAACAGCAATTTAATACATATTTAATTCCAATTCCAAGGATTTATTAAACTAAAACCTTTTTTTTTTTTGCTAACCGCTGATCGTAACAAAAGTAAAGATCGAAGAGGTGCAGGGTGAAATTATTTTCAAATTGAAGAAATTTTCTAATTGCCAACCCCTTAAAAGCTTACAGAGATGAATCTTTTCTTCCAGAAACTAGAACCCATAAACCAATTTTTAATCACAAAACTCACCATGCTGATGAAGTTTTCCGCCGCCGACGGCTTGTTGCTGGTTATGCCTAAGGTGATGATTCTGATGCACCGGTGTTTGTTGTTGCTGTTGTTGTTGTTGCTGCTGTTGATGACGCGAATCCCGCGCCATGATCGCGGCAATACTGAAGTCCGTCGCACATTGTCTATTCGAATTGCAGTTATTATTAATATTATTGAGGAGGCTTCCATTGGGTGACTGGCTGGAACTATCATCACCCTCATCCCTAGTGCAACCAGGCAATCCCGAGGAAACGGCCGTGGTGGCGGCGGTGGTGCTTTCGGCCTGCATTTTCCTTCCGAGAAGGCCCCGAGAGTCCTCCTCGTCCTCCTCACTTTGGGCTCCTCCACCGCCACCACCTCCCCCGCCACCTCCTCCAAACGTCGACAGGATCAGTCCGTTTCTCTTCCTTCCGGCGAGGGCACGCGACTCCAGCAACATTACCTACCGGTTCCCTGCCGATTTCCGCAGCTTCTTCCCAAACACGAGACTAGCACACTAATATTCCAAATTTAGGTGACCACAGACTGTCCACATTTCCTGGAATATTGAGGATTATCTAACATGTCAAAATATGGGCGATTTGGGTGGGCAGCATCATTGCATTTATGCAGATGCGTTCGATTCTAGTCTTCAAAACAGTACGTCAACATTTGTTTTGGTCAGAAACATATATGTCCGATATGATGAAATATTCACTGCTTCCTAAAGTGTGATGATCATCTAACATGTCCAGAGCTTCATTCAGCACTGATGCTAAAACATTCGATGTTTCTCTTGAGAAGAAACCTTATCTGAAAAACTTGCATCCGGAACATGTTATAAAGCTTTCTTCCAAAGATCCAGAAATCAGGACTCTCTACACCGGTGCATTGTCCCAATACCTATCAATCTGATCCTGCTAATTTCAGATTCAAAACCTAAGATCCATTTAATAAACACATTTCAATACACTTCGCTATCCAGAAAAATTCAGACTGATTAGGAGCACTTTTGCACAACTGATTGATCCGGACTCTGATGACGATTCGTTTTAAAGATGACTGATTCTTACTCTAGGCCACCAATAGATGATTCCAAGTCTAGGGCACGAACTCTATTATCACTTGTTTTGAAAAATCGCGGGAAGAGACAGATAAACCGGAGCGCGATCGTTCGAAGCGAGTAACGACAGACCGGTTGCCTGACAGACTGACCCGTGCTTCGTCGGGACGGATCGCGGTTGTTCCCCTCCCCCACCTTGGAGTTGGGGCTCAACACGGTTCTGCAGGAGGTGAGCACCCTGGAGGGAGGTTCGGGCTGGGTAGAGGCTGAAGAGGCTCCTCCCCTTCCATCAGCAGGGTAGTCAGCCACGCCCAAAAGCAGCCTCTGACGATAGGGACGTTATTACCACCGCCACCAGAGCTAGCACCGCTACCACTAGGAACCTTCCAACCGTTCCAACGACGTGTACGTGCGAACGTTACAGAAAGCCCCCTCGAGGGTGTTGGTAGCTGGTGACCTGCACGTGTAGACAAGTAAGTTTGTGGATGTGAGCTGTGGTACGTAGGTATTATAGTCTCGTACGCGCCATCCAGCCACAGCAGCTGCCATTTTTTCTTACGAGAGGGGGCAATTGCTGACAGGGACCGCTTTCCCTCTGGCCTGGCAAGCCTCCACCGGGTGAGTAGCAATTTATTGTTTTACTGTCGGACTTTAAACGCGAGCGTGGGGCGGTAAGCGCACACGGAGCTGAAGGTGGGTGGTGGGTGGCTGAGCAGCAGATGCGATAGTAGGATGAGGTTTTCTGCATGATGGGTGGGGACAGATCCAGGGAAGTCCCTAGGTGAAGAAATACCCTGATACTCGGATCTCGGAGTGTGGAACTGTGGATGTGGATGAGGAATCCTACAGAGACTTTACGCCCCATTCTTGATGACTTGTCGCACCATGTAACTCGACCAAGTGCTCACCTAAATTTTCAGATTCAATGAGTCAAGACTGGTAGTTCCAAGTTTCTGGAGGTTCAAGACGATAAGCTGAAGTCTTGGATCTTAGAGAAGCTGCATTCCGGAATTAATAAATAAGATATCATTTGTTCAGGGTTGAACTCCCAGTCCGCGACTTTGGTCTGAATATGGTACTGTATTTGTTGTCCTGACATTCACTGAACTTGATCTCTTGAATAAGAAAAATGGTGGTATTTTAACCGCCCTTCATTCTTCCCTCATGTATTCATATTTCATGAGAACCTGAAGCTATCTGTCTAATGATATGATGTTATAAAACTACTCAATTGTCACATAAATCTCGACGTTAAGAGGTACAAGAAGAATGCAAGCTGAATAATTAAATTCAAATTCTATAGCATTCAAGACTATGTTTCATATTTAGTCTCGGAAGGGGGATCACTTAAGTTCTATTCCTGAAGTGATGCTAAGGCATTTTCTTTTTTGCTGGAGTCAATCCTGCATAAATTAAGAGCAATCAATTTAATACGACATTGAAGAAGCACATGACATTTTGAAACAGTCGGCGGTACATGTGCCTTTAATAGGCATCAGTCATCTTGCTGCACCCCTGATATGACAAATAATTACACCACTTGTCAATAACAATTCTTTAGAAAAAAATTCGATTTATTTTCACACATTTTGTTACGAATTTTACAGAAAATCTGATATAATTTGTGAACGTTGCATATAATCTGCAGAAGGTTGCTCATTAGAGCGAAAACATTCAAGTAAAGTCAATATGAATGACACCGTTTTTTCCACTTACAATTCTTTAAAATTTGTAGCTTTTTTTCTTGAATAGAATATGACTCTGCGTGTATAATAATCTGACACTGTACTTTTATTATATATTTTTTTTAATATTGGAAAAACATAGAAAATACATTTTCAAGGTATTTACGGATGAACTATTCATGAAGATGGACTCAAATTCGACTATTTAAATTTGATTCCAATTTTCTATAAGACTCCATTTATCGTGTTCTCTGGACATATATGTCAAATAAGTGTATTAAATTATTTTGTTTTCATATCAAAATTTTATTTTTAAAGCTCAAAAGTAAGAAAAATGTGGCATTTATTTTCATGATGAAATGTAGCACAAACGGCTAATTCACTTTTTTTTGGTTGATGATTCATCATTTTAGTTTAAAGTTTCTTTTTCAAAATTTACCTATTTTTTAAATTATTTTTAACTGAAAATTTAACTATTCCATGCTTAATTCAATATTCATCTTATTCAGTTGAATATTCAACTATTTAGTTAAAAATTTCTTTATTGTGTTGAAACTTTGTTTCTTGTGGTAGAACATTAATCTTTTTAGTGACTAATTGACCTTTTTGGTTGAAAATTCATGTTTTTTCTTGAAAATTAATTTTTCTTTAAGAAAATTAATCATTTTGGTTCAAAATTCATTTCTTTTTTCAAAAATTAATTTTTTTCAACTAATAATTTAACTATTCCAGCGTTGGTTTAACAACAATATTCTTCAGTTGAAAATTCAACTATTGACGTGAAAATTTCTGTATTTTGTTGAAAATCGTTTTGATTTTTGGTTTAACATTCATTTGTTTTATTTAAAATTTAATTATTCCATCTTTGGTTGAAAATTTGTCTTTTCGGTTGAAAATTCAAGTATTTCGGTTAAATATTCGTAATTTCAGTTGAAAATTCATCTTTTTGGTTAAAAATAAAACTACTTGGTTTAATGTTAAACTTTATTAAAAATAGATTTAATGCTTTCACGATGATTCATTATAATAAGTTTAAAATTTGAAACAATATATTTGAATTCTCAACCGAAACAGATTAATTTTCAACAAAAAAAAAAAAACAGTTTTTAAATACTAAATGAAAATTTCGAATAAATTCTCTGAGAAAATTCAAAAATTAAAAAAATTACCCTTAAATCTTTCAGATTGTTTTTGACATTTGTAGAAATCTTTTGAAATGTTTTGAAACCTTTATAAGAAGCTTCGATAATTTTTTCGAAATCTTCAAGAATTTACATTTCTTTATAATTTCTGTAAATCTTTACAAATTTTAAATATTTTTTAAATCATTTCCAAAACATATAAACTTTTTGAATATCTTTTGAAATCATTCTAATTTTTCTAAAAAATTTCTTAACATTTCGAAAAATAAAATAATTGCCTTCAAATCTTCCAGACTCTGTTTTGACAATTTTAGCATTCTTTTGAAATCTCTGTTAATTTTCTCTTAAAATTAATTTTTCGAAAGAAAAAATTAGTATAAATTTTTCCAGGAATTTTAAGCAATTTTTTTATTGTCGTGAAACCTTTCTAAATGCTTAAGAAGCGTCAAAATTTTGAGTTAGAAATATTTAAAAAAGTACATTTTTTAACTTTTAAAAAATCTTTTTAAGTTTTCAATTAATTTTGATTTGTAAAGTTTCTAAATTTCTCTTGAACTTGATAGAAGTTTTTTATAAAACCTTGTAATTTTGATAACTGAAAAATTTGTTTTTGGAATTGTCCATACACATTTTGGAAATTTTATAAAACAATTCAAGATGTCTTGAAATCTTTGTTAATTTTTTTTTAAATTCATTTTTAAAATAAAAAATCAGTATAAATTTTACCAGGGTTTTCAAGCATTTTGTTTATTAACGTTAAACCTTTCAAAATCTTTAAGAAGCTTAAAAATCTTCATTTTCAAATATTAAAAAATGTACGTTTTTTCTGACTTTTTGAAAATGTTTTCAAGTCTTAAATTAATTTCGAATCTTTATAAAACTTCTGAATGTCTTTTAAACTGGATAGAATTTTTTAAAAAACTTTGTAATCTTGCTAACTGGAGATTTTTACTTCAAAATCGTTTATATTCTTTTTAGAAATTTTAAGAAATAATTTAAAATTTTTTGAAATGTTCCCCAGGAAAATTCCCAGGAATTTTAAGCAATATTTTCATTCTCTTGAAACCTTTTAAAATTCTCAAAAAGCTACATTTTTATAATTGTTGAAAAGTCTACACGGTTTTTGATTAAAAATTAAAATCTTTTTTGGTTGATATATCAAATACTACATTTTTCGTTCAGAATTAATCTTTTTTGGAATAAAAATTATTAATAAACAATTATTTTTTTTTTTTTACTTTTGGTTTGAAATGTAACTATTCCAGTTAAAATTTCATCATTTTAAATGAATATTGAATGTATTATTCAGATAACATAAGTAATATTTCAACCAAAAAAGATTTTAATTTTAAATAAAAAATAGTTGAATTCATGTCAAAAAGACCAATTTCTAACAAAATAGCTGAATCCCCAAAAACAAAATTAATTTTTGCCAATTGCATTTTAAAACAAAAACAGATTAAGATTTTTAAAAAGATACAAATTTTCTGCAAAAGAGTTAAATTTTCTTAACTTGAAAATATGAATTTTTAATTAAATAGATGAATTTTCTACCAAAAAAGACGAATTGTCAACGAAATATTGACATGGTTAACCAAAGAGATGAATTTTTGACTAAAATGATGAATGTTTGTTAAAAAAAAATGAATTTTTAACAAAGTAGTTGAATCCTCAACCAAAAAATGTTAATTTTCAATCAGCTGCATTTTTAAGCGAGAATCACAAATTTTCAACAAAATAGTGGAATCCTCAACAAAAACAGATTAATTTCTAAACCAAAAACACGAATTTGCAACCAAATAGTTCAAATTTGATCTTAAACAAGATTTTTCAGTCATGAAAGAAAAAAAAATCACCCAAATAAATTATTTTTGGGGGATAAACAATTTAAAATACAAAGTAAAAGTTTCTACAAAACATTCCTTTTTCAAGTTTATTTGCTCGTTTTTTTTTAAAGTTAAATTAATATATAATTTTTCTAAGATTCTCGAGATAATTCGAATTTTCTTTTAAATCTTCCAGATATGTCAAAAAGTATATTTTTTTATTTTTCAGGATTTCGAAAAATTGTAGGAAAAATTCGAGTCAGTTTGAAAGATATTTATTACTTTTAGAAGTTTAGAAAATAAATATTGCTTAAAATTACTCGAAATTTTCGTAAAATCTTGAAAAATCTTTCAAAAATAATAAAATTGCCCTTAAATCTTCCAGATATTTTCGAAATTTGTAGAAATATTCAGAAAGTTTAATAATAATATTTTGAAACTTTTTTCAATTTTCTTTAAAAATTAACTTTTTGAAATAAGAAGTAACTAAAAAGTTTCCCAGGAATCTCCAGAAA
>JAABKJ010001270.1:0-31153 GCA_011634705.1 Andricus grossulariae | reverse complement strand
GCATTTGATCAGAAAATCTTGTTGTAAAATTGTTGATCTTAATTTTTTACTAATTAAGTAAAATTCTTTGATATTTTCCACAGGTCCTTTCATCACATCAATCCCTTTATCCCAATTATTGCTTTTTAAATTTTGTTGTTAACAAAAATTGGTTGTAAATGATGTCGCAGCATGAGAAAATAGATATTAGATTATAAAAGGAAAAAGAAAGCTCGAAGAAGGGGAATTATGAATGAATATTGAAGATTAATTGAGCTAGGGCAGGGCTCCTGTGATGAAGGACCAGTAATGATTTTAGTAATTTTAGTAGGGGATGGATTGACAAAGTAAAAGTATGTATCTGAAGTAATGTCACGAGCGACACGTCCCTGAGGATATTAATCTACATTTCGAAGCTCATCTGGGAATCGGAGATAAATTTCCTTCCATGGAACCTTTGATCTGATATACTTATTATATGAGTACGGTTTGCGAAAAGAGAACAGATGTTCCTTGTAATTCGATCTCTAGCCTTCATTTTACAAAATATGCGATCTGCGGGCGAGAAATATAATAAAGTGTTTTTCCCCTATAAGGGAAATCGAGGGCTGTCGAAGAAAATGGTGAAACTTTCATATTTGACGTTTGTCTCCTTTCGTTTTAACAAAAAACTAGACTATTATACGCGCGCGCATGCGCGCGCCAACTTTTATACTCATATTTATCATTCAACCAATTTTGGAATGAGTATTTATTTCTTAAAAGTTTTTGACAACTTAAATTCTTGCTGAAATTAGATTCTGAAATAATAATTTTTACATATAAATTTCCATTTCTGAAAATTCAATTTATTAATAACCTTTCAAAATAATTCCAGAACATATAAGCTTTAATAGAATCAGTTAAGAATTAATTATTCAGTTTACAAAATAAAAAGCATTAAACAATTATTTTCATTTAAACATTCATATAATTTTTAATCTATAAAAATATTCTTTTGAACTTTTATTTCTGAAAAACTGATTTATTAATAAGCTTTGAAACTAATATTTGAAAAAATGTAAACGTTTACATATAATTTTCAATACGGAATTCAGATACTCATTTCAAAACTGCACATACATTTAAAAAATATATGTAATTGTAATATAGATATGTTCAATATTAATACACTTTTCTGATACGAATCTAGGCCAATGTTTAATTAAATAACCTTAAAATAAATAATCAATTTATGTTACTTAATAGAGAAATATTAAAATCCAATCTTCATGCAATTTAATATTGTGAACAAAAAATCAGTCAATAATCAATTAATCAATTCACAACATAAAAAAAATTATATAATTGGAATAGAGGCAGAATAGATATATTTTATACATAGAAAAAATTTTTATCATACAAATTATAGCCAACGTTCAGTTACATAACCTTAAAATAATCAATTTATGTTAGTGAATAGAGAAACAGTAAAATTCAACCTTTATGTAATTTAATATTTAAACTTTCAAATAAAATTTACTTCATATTTTTTTTAAACTCGAAATTGGATTTCTGAAAATTTGAAATATTACTATCTTCATACACTAATTTTCGAAAAAATTAAAACATGTACGTATAATTTCGTAAATTGAATTGAGATACTTATTTCACAACATCACAAACATTAAAAAATATATAATTGTAATAAATGTATTTGAAACAAAAAATAAACTTTTATTATATAAATTATAGCCAATATTCAATTACATAAATTTAAAGTAAATAATCAATTTATGTTACTTAATTGACAACAATTATATGATTTGATATTGTGAAAAATTAAGCAATCCATAATTAATTCATCAGTTTACAACATAAAAAGCAATAAACAATTATTTTCATTAAAACATTCAAATAATGTGTACATGATATTTTTCTAGAAATTTGAATTATTAATAACCTTTTAAACTAATTTCATAAAAAATTAAAATATATATGTACATATAATTTAAAAATCAGAATGTAGATTCTCATTTCACAACATACCGAACATTTACAAAAATTATATAATTGGAATAGAGGCAGAATAGAGGTATTTTAAACATAAATAAATTTTTATTATACAAATTATAGCCAATGTTTAGTTACATAACCTTAAAATAAAAAATCAATCTATGTTGCTAAATAGAGAAAAATTAAAATTCAACCTTTATGTAATTTAATATTGTGAAAAAAATCAGTCAATAATCAATTAATCAATTCACAACATAAAAAGATTCAACAATTATTTGCAATGAAACGTTCAAAAAAACTTTACTTTATATTTTTTTTAACTCGAAAATTGAATTCTGAAAATTTGAAATATTACTAACCTTGTATAGTAATTTTCGAAAAAGTTAAAACATATGTACTTATAATTTTTTTAATTGAATTCAGATACTCATTTCACAACATCGTGACCATTTAAAAAATATGTAATTGTAATAGATGTATTTGAAACAAAAAATAAACTTTTATTATACAAATAATAGCCAATATTCAATAACATAAACTTAAAGTAAACAGTCTATTTATGTTACAATTATATAATTTGATATTGTAAAAAATTAAACAATCAATAATTAGTTAATCAGTTTACAACATGAAAAGCAATAAACAATTATTGTCGTTAAAACATTCAAATAATGTTTGCATGATATTTTTCTGAAAATTTGAATCATTAAAACCTTTTACACTAATTTCATCAAAAATTAAAATATATATATGTACATATAATTTAGAAATCAGAATGTGGATACTCATTTCACAACATCCCAAAAATTTACAAAAATTATATAATTGGAATAGTGGCAGAATAGAGGTATTTAAGGTATTTTAAACATAAATAACTTTTTATTATACAAATTATAGTGAATGTTCAGTTACATAACCTCAAAATAAATAATCATTTCATCTTACTGAATAGAGAAAAAATAAAAATCAACCTTTATGTAATTTAATATTGTGAACAAAAAATCAGTCAATAATCAATTAATCAATTCACATCATAAGAAGATTTCAACAATTATTTTGATTGAAACGTTCAAATAAAATTTATTTTATATTGTTTTTTAAACACGAAATTTGATTTCTGAAAATTTAAAATATTACTAACCTTATATACTAATTTTCGAAAAAATTAAAACATATAAACGTATAATTTTGAAAATTGAATTCCGATACTCATTTGACAACATGACAAACATAAAAAAATATATAATTGTAATAGATGTATTTGAAACAAAAAAGAACCTTTTTTTGTACAAATAATAGCCAATATTTAATTATATACTCTTAAAATAAATAATCAATTCATGTTAATTAATTAACAACAATTATATAATTTGATATCGCAAAGAATTAAACAATCAATAATCAAATAATCAGTTTACAACTTAAAAAGTAACAAACAATTATTTTCATTAAAACATTCAAATAATGAATACATGATATTTTTATGGAGATTTGAATTATTAATAACCTTCTCAACTAATTTCATTAAAAATTAAAATATATGTGTACATATACCTTTCAAATCAGAATGTAGATACTCATTTCACAACATCCCAAGAATAAAAAATAAATTATATGATTGGAATAGAGGTAGAATGGAGGTATTTTGAACATAAATGAATTGTTATTATGCAAATTATAGCCAAAATATTCAATTACATAACCTTAAATTAAATAATCAAAAAATTAAAATTCATTTTTTATGTGACCTAATATTTTTGAAAAAAATTAATCAGCTAATAATTAATACATCTGCTCATGACATAAAAAGTATTGAACTTTTATTTTTCATTTAAACATTCAAATCATTTTTAATTTTCATTTTTTTTAATTTTCATTTTCATTTCTGAAATTTTCATTGATTAAAAACCATTTATATTAATTTCAGAAAAAATTAAAACATATTTACATATAATTATGAAAATTAAATTCAAATACTCATTTCACAACAACAGAAACATTTGAAAAATTATGTAATTGGAATAGGGCTGTTTTAAATAAGAATAAACTTTTATTATAAAAATTATATCCAAAATTTAATTAAACAACCTTCAAGTGAATAATCAATTTGTTTTACTTAATTAAAAGACTAAATTTTAATCTTTATTTAGTTTAATATGTATTATGAATAAAAATCAGCTAATAATTAATGAATCAGTTCACAAAATAAAAAGCATTAAACTATCATTTTGATCAAAACATTCAAATAATTTTTACTTTATATTTTTTTATAAATTTGAACTTCCACTTCTAAAAATTTGATTTATTAGTAACCTTTTAAACTAATTCCAGTAAATTTAAATGTAACAAAATCAGTTAATAATTAATTAATCAGTTCGCCACATAAAAAGCCTCAAGCATTTATTTTCATTCAAGCATTCCAATAATGTTTACATCATATTTTTATTCAAATTTGAGCATGCATTTCCATACATTCAATTTATTATTAATCTTTCAAACTAATTTTAACAAAATTGAAATATATGTACATATAATTTTGAAAATTTAATTTAGATACTCATTTCACAACATCGCAAACATTTAAAAAAAGTATATGATTCTAATAGAGAGAAAGAGAAAAATTGGAAAATATATATCTTCAGATCTTTCATTTTCAAGGTGCAAAATTTTAAACGTCTTCGTTTACAAATTATAAATAAAAAAGTACCAAAAATGGTACAAATTAACAAAAAATTAAAACAAATTCGCAAATAATATTGATACAATTTTTTAAATAAAACTCGAAAATAATCACTCAAACTATTCATAATGCATGCTAAAATGGTTAATTTTATTCTTAGGACGACTTGAGTGTAGTTAAAAATCAATTTATCAAAGTTGATTTCAAATCGACATCTCCCAGACTAATAATTTGTCTGGAAGAAAAAAAAGTCATAAAAAGACTGGAATATTTCGCTTTTCTGAAGTTATTTCACCTTAAATTTATGAACTTTAAACCAATACTTTGTTAACTTATCACTCTAGGAAAAGATAGTTATAAACTATGATAAATTGTTTATATCAATACTTTGTTAACTTAAATTAATTATTACCTCCTTCTAATTAAAAAGTTGACAAAAATATGAAAATTTAAGAGAAAACCGCAATTTTCTAGCTTTTATCTAAGATAAAATAGTTAAAAACAATAATAAATTGTTTGAACCAATGTTTTGATAACTTTTAATAATTATTACTTTATTCTGACTGAAAAATTGACAAAAATTTAGAAATTTAGGAAAAAAGACCAACTTTCTAGCATTACTCTAAGAAAAGATAGTTATAAACAATGATAAATTGTTTATATCAATACTTTGTTAACTTGAAGTAATTATTATACCTCCTTCTAATTAAAAATTTGACAAAAAGTTGGAAATTTAAGAAAGGAAAAACGCAACTTTCTATAGCTTTGATCTAAGGTAAAATAGTTATAAACAATAATAATTTGTTTAAACCTATACTTTGTTAACTTTTAATAATCATGACCTTACTGTGTCTAAAAAAATTGACAAAAAGTTGGAAATTTAAAAAAAAACCGCAACTTTCTAGCTTTGATCTAAGATAAAATAGTTATAAACAATAATAAATTGTTTAAACCAGTGCTTTGATAACTTTTAATAATTATTACTTGATTCTGACTTAAAAATTGACCAAAATTTAGAAATTTAGGAGAAAGAGCAACTTTCTAGCATTACTCTAAGAAAAGATAGTTATAAACAATAATAATTTATTTACATCAACACTTTGTCAACTTGAATTAATTATTACCTCACTCTAACTGAAAAGTTGCCATAAAGTTAGAAATTTCAGCAAAAAACGTAACTTTCTAGCATTATTCTAAAATAATATTGTTACAAATAATAATAAATTGTTTAAACAATTATGTTCGTTAAGTTTGATTAATTAGTATATCATTCTAAGTTAAACGTTGAAAAAGGTTAGAAAGTTCAGAAAAAAACCTCTAATTTTCTGGCATTACACTAAGAGAATATTGTTATAAATAATAAGTTGTTTAAACAATTCTTTATTAACTTTGATGAATTAGTTGAATTAGGTGAATTAGTTGTAAAAGGGTCTTTTTTATGGGGAATAGGTCTCAAACTTTATAGGGTTTCCAGAACCCTTAAATATCAATTATTTGTAAAACCAAAATTTCGCAATCAATAAAAAAAAATGTCTGCGAAGTCAAGGGTATTTGAATTTTGAAGTTTATTTTTCAAAAATACACCAATTTTTTCTTTAAAACTCTATAAGTTTTGACTTAAGGCCATGTGACGAGTGGGTCACGTTACCTGCTTCCTACCTTACCGACACTTTGTTCATTTGTAAACTTATTTTCACACGAATAGCCACATCAAGTTGAAAATTTGGAATAATAAATAAGAAGCACTAAAAAACGCGGCTCTGTTCCTAAATTTTTATAATTATGAAAAAAGTTTTTTTTGTAAATAATTTTTTTTTTTGCTTTTTTCATAATTATAAAAATTTAGGACCAGAGGCGCGTTTCTTAGTGCTACTTACTTATTATCCCAAATTTTCAACTCGATGTGGCCATTCGTGTGAAAATAAGTTTACAAATAAAAAAAGTGTCGGTAAGGTAGGAAGCCGGTCACGTGCCCCACTCGTCACATGGTCTTAAAAGAGAATAAACAATGTTAAAAAAAATTTTGTTAGCGTGTTTCGTCTAAAATTACACTTTCTAGTTATGAATCATTACATTTCAAAGAATATTTACAATATTTAGACAATAATATGGTATTGTAGTGTTTTTGCTTCTAAAATTGCTATTTTTAATTTAAAAAATCATCAAGTTCTAAAGAATATTTACAATATTTGAACAATAATAGGATATGTTAGTTTTTCACCGAAAATCGGTTATTTTAAACAAAAATAATTTGATTTCAAAAATGAAACTTGCAATTTTTAACAAATTTAGGTTCTGTTAGTGTTTTACACCAGAAATAGGTCATTTTAAACAAAAGTCATAAAATTTCAATGAATATTTACAATTTGAAACCATTTTTCTTGTGTTATGGTAGGTCTTCTTGTCGAAAATTGGTATTCATTATAAAAAAAATTATCAGATTTTTCAGATTATAGTTATTCTTCAGATTGTCATTCAGAGTCATTAAATTCACCATTTTTGTACAACTTTGATTACTTTAGTGTTTTTCATCGGAAATTTGTACTTTTTAACAAAAATTGAACTGTTTGATTGTCTATATACTGTACAAAAATATTATAAATTAATTCTGAAGTTAAGGTATCAATTTTCACCAATTATTATCAAAAATATTGTCCTTGCTTTTTTTTACTATTTTAGATAATAGATAGCCGTGGCTCCGGGTTCCGAAATTTCTGTACAAATACACAGATTTTTTTGGTATACGTAGAAACTTCTATAATTGATACTATGAAATACCAAATTTGGTATTAATATTAATTTTACATTTTAATTTAAAAATTGCGTGAGACAACAAAAATAATAATTAATTCATACATTCATGTTTTTCTATTTGAAGTAAAAATTAATCAATCCAGAGTGGAAAATCATTTTCCAATCCATACCGAGTTTCGTTAACTCCGATTGTAAATCATATTTTACTTCATATGGTGGAACTTTTTATAGTGGCTAATCGGATTTCCTTCGAACTACGCTTTTTTAACAGTGTACAATTTCAATAATTTAGCAGAACAATCAGAAAACGATTTGGTTGAATCAACAACAATTTTGTTTGTTGAACCATAGAATATAGTTATTATATTCACAACAAAATATTTGGTTGACCCAACTACATTTTTTTATTGTTTTACCCAAATCTTTTGATAGATGGAGTATTTGGCTAATTCAAAAAAAAAAATTGGGTTGGGCCAATCAAATATTTTTTTAAATTAACCAAAATTAGTTTGATTCAACCAAATTTTCATTTATATCCAAGAAAACATTTCTTTTGGTTCAAAAACATTTTTTCTGAGTGTATAATACTTAAAGAGAAAATGAGGCAAATGGAAAGTTTATCGAGATTAGCCAGAAGAAGGGCAGTTGTAAAAAGTGGAAACTTAGAGGAAAACGAATGAGAAACCTGTTTTAATAAAAATATTAATAAGTATGACAAACCCTGCCCCTTTCATTTTCATGAAAAAAAAAATTAAAATTATAGTTTAACGAGGGATATTGAACGTAAAACAGGAATCCAAACGATATCTCCGCTTGAGCCGAGCAGCCAGATGTGAAAAGTGCATAGGGAGTCTGCCCGAATGACAGCTTATCAGGAGACCCATGTTAATGAATTAGTCAGTCAACTTCGTCTACAAACGGAAGACGCGAGCGTGTCGAATCAAAAGCGGACGTGACGTGACTGCTTTGATAATAATAAGCTCGTAGCTCTTTCCTGTTTCCATTCATTACAACTTTGTAATCGCGTCTGAAGAAGCCGAAAGATTTCTTTATCCAGCCCTCTCTTCACTCAATCCACTCCTTTTGAAACTCTCTTGCTATTTTCGAACAATGATGTTATTATAGTGCACGAAAGAAACGATAAGAATTATCTTTCTCGGGATTCTCGTTTACAATTAACCTTATCATGTTGTGTGTGAATATTAATTAAATTTCACTTATACATTCATTCACACACTGAAAAAAAGGATTACTTGTACCAAGTGAATTTAACTTGGCTGAAGTAAGTGCAAGTCTTGATTATTTTTAAAGAAATATTTATTCGAGGCAAATAAATATATGCACTTTGAATGAAAAAACAAAAATTC
Organism: Andricus grossulariae; assembly: GCA_011634705.1. Taxonomy (NCBI): domain Eukaryota; kingdom Metazoa; phylum Arthropoda; class Insecta; order Hymenoptera; family Cynipidae; genus Andricus; species Andricus grossulariae. Next base: position 22,378 of record JAABKJ010001270.1, on the reverse strand, counting down.
TTTCAGTCAGTCAAATGTTAATAGGATTAACTAAACATTGTTTGATTCAAAAATACGACCTATTGATCGGAGGGAAATATTTCTTTCAATCAAGGAAATATTAATTGAAGACAAAAATATACATTTTAAACCAAACAAATGACTCTTTGTTGCAAATTAATGTGCCATGAATGGGAATGAATATTTATTTGAAATGAGGAAATGTGAAATGATGGAAAGAAATATATTTTAAAGTCAAGCAAATATTTTATAGGCTCCAAAAACTGTTTCTTCACATCAAATTTTTAAATATTTGAAGCAAAAAAATATCCCACTGACTCAAAAAATATTTCTTTGGCCTAAACCATGCACGAGTGCAATAAAGTAGTTCGTACTTCAACTGTAGTACATATATTTTCCTAGATGAACAAATGGACTCTTTTTCAGCCTTATTATAATTAACATTGTTACTATTATACATATTTAATTCAAACAATTCACATAGTTTAAAATCTTGATGGACCTGAAACAGAAAAATTCGATGAAAAATCCACCTTCAGCAGGAATCGAACTTGGGTCCGTCAAGTGTAAAGTCGACAGCGAGGACCACCACGCTGTCGCAATATGAAAATTCTAAGGTAGAAAGCCGTATTCAACCCTCACCATAAATGCCAAAGAAATATTTCCTCAAATCAAAAACATGGATATTGAGTTTAACAACATATTTCTTTAATCTAAGAAAGTATTAAATCGAAACAAATTACGCCAAATTATTAAATATTTGATTTAAAATAATAATTACTTCGATGGAATAACTGTTTGGTGGTTGTGAATAATTTAATTCTAGTAAGCTAATGAAATATTTTCTTCAACTGCAGAAATAAATATTTATGTAAACACAATATCTTGTTCATCTAAATGAATGCGCTTAATTGGTATAAATGCATAAACTCTTTGTAACAAATTAATATATTTTTAATTTAATTAATATTACTTTGAATCAAACCATTATTTCTTTGATTTAAATAAACCTAAAGACTTGATTCAAGTATGCAAAATTAATTGATTCAAATGCGACCGAATCAATTCAAAGAATCGAACTGATTGAATCAAATAAATACTTCTTTGAGCGACTAACCAGATTTCAATGAATCTAGACTTTTTGAGTCAAGGAAATCATTTTTTCGAATAAAATAAATATTTATTTGAATCAAGAAAATATAGCCGAAGAATTCATTTCATTAGATCAACAAAAGATATGTGTCTGGTTTCAATAAAAATTACTACTGTTAAAGATTATTTTCTTGATGTTAAGAAATAGAATTCACGTAAATGCATTTTCTTGGTTCCGGAAATTCTTTTTTTCAGTGCAGGCCTCGAACTACACTATTGACACTTTTTCATGTCCCGGAAGTTAGAACCGCAAACTTGTTTTTGTTTAGTGAAAGTTGTTATAGATTGTGCTAGGCTTGAACTCTGTTGAGCATTAAATGGGTTTTTGAAAAATCGAAAATTACGGGCAGAATTTTTGAAAATAGTTTTTTTTGCTGTGCAAAACGAAAGGTTGTGCGATGCGGCTCGAAGTATACACAATTTTGTATAGCAAAGTAAAATTAAAAAATTCTAACCGTTAAAAAAACTTTATTATTTCATAAAAACGAAATTTGTGCTAAAATGTGCTCGACAAAAGTAATTTTTTTATCTCTAAAAAAATTCTTTAAGCCCAACGGTTGTCATATTAAAACACAAAATGTCAAACTCAACAAATACACAAGAACCAAAAAAATCAAATTTCGAAAAAAAACTGCTGCTGCATTGTGCTCAACAAATGCTGTCTTTATTCCCTCTAACAAAATTCTGTCAGACCAACCTTTATATTAAAACCAAAAATGTCACAGTCAAAAAATTATACAAAAAACAAAAATAATCAAATTTCGGAAAACGAAAACTTGTGTGATGTCAAGAAATTTCATCTGATTGCATTGAATTTTAAAGTTTTCTAAATCTTTCAAGAAATTTGTAGGGATATTACAAATTCCAAAATAATTCACGAATTTCAAAGTGCTTCAAGGGATTTTCAATGATGTTACCAGGCTTACGCAATTTTATATGATCTCCAAGGACTTCAAAGATTTAAAAAATTTCAATTGATTTCAAAGGATCTGAAATATTTTAGGATTTTTTACAAGAATCAAAAAAAATTCAAGGTTTGAAAATTTTCAAGGGACATCAAGGGGTTTCAAAGAATTTGTAGAGAACTTCACAGGGTGAATTAAATGGATTTAACTTTACTAACTTCTAGGGAGGAATTTCAAAAGATTTCTAAGGATTTCAAAAGATTCAATCAATTAAATTTTTCTTAAGGATTTGAAAGAATATAATGCATTTTAAAGGATTCTGCAGAATTGAATGAAATTGCAAAGAATTTCTTAACATTATAGAAAATTTCAAGATATTAAATAGTTCCTACGGAAATTCTAATGATTTCGTAAGATTTGAGAAGATTTCAAGGATTTTTATAATATTTGAGGGATTCATAAGGTTTCATAATGGGGTTTTCATAATGAGGGTTGCAACAGAATTAAAAGGTTTTTAATAGATTCAAGTAGATTTTGAAAAGATCAAGAGATTTCAAAGCTTGTAGGATATTTCAAAATATTACTATTAATTTAAAAAATATCAAAGATTTCAAGGTATTTTGAGGTATTTTATCTTATTTTGTAGAATTTTACGGGATTTCAGATGATTTAAAAGATTTCATCATTTTTTAAGGAACATTGAAAAATATTATATAGGTTATTCTACGGGACTTTTTCCAATTTTTTGGGATTACTAGAGATTTTACAAGATTGAAGTGATTTATTAAATTTCAAGATATTTTAAAGGATTTTAAGGAGTTTATTGTATTTTAAAAAATCCCCAAGAATTTGACTAAATTGAAAATTTTTGAAGAGTTTCAAATATTTTCGAGGGTTTTCGAATGTAATATTTAAAAAAAATAGCAGTCTCTTGTAGAAACATATATTACATATCTTACAAGAATTGACAGTAAAGTACAAGTCGAAACGTTAATGCGGATTCTAAAAACCATTGTGAAATCTTGTATTTCATTGTAAAGACTTGTAATTTTCTACAATAATTTACGTAAGATTAAAAGTGCTTTTATAAAGTCAAAGACCCAAATTCAAAAAATGTAAAATCCTGTAGTTATTTGTAATACCGTGTAGATTTTTACAACAAAGAAAACAAAATTCAATAGAAAGTTATACAAAATTTTTGTATTACAGAAACTTACACTTTATTGTTAATTTTTTTCACTTTGTTACAAGAAAATGGAAGAAAAAATTAGTTATTTGTATTTAATTATATTCGGTTATTAAATTTTGTACACTTATTTAGAAAAAGGTACATGTTTTAACAAATAATTAGAGTTGTAGAAATGTTGTACTTTCTTGTAAACATTTTTTCCATAGGGTAGGTACTATGTAAAATGCCAATAAAGTGTCCAATTTCTATAATGAACCAATTATAATTACCATCGGAAATTGTCAATAAATTACAACGATATTGGGAGGGGCGATGGCTTTATAGTGAACAATTTTGTGAATCAAGCCATGAGAGGAGTGTTTATTATTCATACCCTTTGACATGATTAGTTGAAGGACCAACCCCACTTTGCATTGAAAGCTATATTTATCGCAGTTCGATCGTTTGTATTCGATGCAGTTACATCCAAGTTGCGGTTAGGCCGATTAGTATGATTAAGACGCCTCATTGATTTACATGCTCTTTAGGTTGGCCCTCGCAAAAAAATGACATCAATATCCGAAATTCGATCTCTGAATAATAAATTCAACAATTTAATGATGGATTTAAATCCTCAAAACTTTATTTTAGTCTCTCAGTAATAAGATTCAGGGTGTCCATTTAAAATTCCTGGACTTTATCTGATTCTCTCAGTAAACATATTAACGATTTTTTTAAGACCAAACAATTTTCAATGTTTTAATCCGAAGTTAATGAAGAAAGCTTTCAATTGAAAATGCTCTAAGTTTTGAAATAATTACATTGGACTCCTTCAATATTAAACTATTCAATGTAAAACTACAATTAATAAACGATTGAGACATTCTATTTGAAATTGTCCAAATTTAAATATTTCAATTATTGTTCTATTTGGATTCTTTTCAGATTAAAATAGTTTAATTATTAATACTGCAAATTCGAATAAAATTTGTTAATTTCAAAAACTATAAAATTGAAATTGTGTTTGTAATTCTAAATTGTAAGATGTTAGGCCTCGGACTCATTTGGGAAATTCAAAATAGTGTCAATAATAGCATAAATGTTGAAAAATAGTAGTCCAATAGTGTCATAAATTTTTTTAAATATTAATTCGAGGGGTTCACTATTTTTTAAATCTAGTACACAATATACACTTCCCATAAAAGCGCGTGGGATTCTTTCGAATCTTTTAAAATACCCTTCAAAGCTTTGAAATTGGCTGAAATCTTTCAAGATCCCCTAAAATCTGATGAGATCCTCTGAAACTCACAGAAAACTGGTCAGTACATTTTTTATTTCTTTATTTTTTATTGATACATTCAGTACTGTGTTTTCTAATTTTGGTCGTAGGATTCTTGTTTTTTCTTAATTTCCAAGAATTTCGTACTTAAATTTGAATATTGGACGATAAAGAATTGAAATTTTGACTAAATCCCTTGAAATTCCTTGAAATCTCCGAAATATCTGAAATCCGTATAAATCCTTAAAAATTCCTAGAAGTACCATGAAATTTCATTTAATTTCCTTTATTGCCTAAAGTTCTCTAGAAATTTGTTAAAATCTTTCAGATATCATTGATATCTCGGATATCTTTTTGAAACACTTAAAAATTTTGAAATCTCATTACATTCCCTGGAATATTCTTAAATACCTTAAACTCTTTATAATCCTTTTAAATCCTTTGAAATTTATCAAATCTTTAAAAACATGTGAATTCCTAATAATTTCACAAAAATCAAGTAAACTTCCCTAAAACATCTTGAAATCTACAATATCTTTAAAAATGTCTTCAAAAATGATGAAATGTTTTAAATACTCTGAAATCTAATGAGAGTAACAGATATTTGTTTGGAACGATTTTAAAATGAGCAAACTTTTCTCATGCCATTTTTCAATATCTGTCGTTTTTTGTAAAAAAAATGTGGAAATTCAATTTCTTGAAAAAATTGTTTGTGACCACAAAAATGATTTAGCTCACATAAAAATCGCAGCATTTCTTCTTCATTAAAGTACAAATTAAACACCAAAATGGCAAAAATAAAGAGGTGTACTTTTTGTGAAAATAGATTGTTTATATTTTCGACAACAAAAAATCTGACCAAAAAATTTAAATATCTCAATTAATTCAAAAATTATAGAATTTTCAAGAGAGAATCGATTTTTTAAAACAAACTTCAAAATTCAAATACTCATTACTTTTAAGAAATTTTTTTTCTCAAATCGAAAAAATACGTGTTGCATAATTAAAGATTGTTTAAATCTTGGAAATATTCTAAGACCCCATCAAATTTCATGAAATCGATCGAAAACCCTCAAAAATTTAATTTTATATATTCCTGAAACTTCCTTGAAATCTCTTAAAATTTTGTAAATAACGTAAAAATTCTTCGGAATCTTTGAAATCGTATGAAATCGAAGTCATTTGAAATCCTCAAAAAATTTTAAATGGAAAAAAATTCCATAATTCTAAGAAATTCTCGGAAATCTAATGAAATCAGGGATCACAACGCAAAACGAGCTCAAAAAGGGGGAAATAGGGTAATTTTTTCACGAAAAAGGGGAAAATAGGGAAAAGATTAAACATTTATTTTTAAATGTCGAAAAGAAGAAACAACCTTTTCATAAGAAATGTTATATTTTTAAATAATTTTCAATGATTTTTCAATGATTTCTGTCATTCAAGAATATATTTCAAAAAATTGGATACACTTAGGTCGTTGGAAATCCATTCAGACTTATATAAAAAAGATCAGTTCTCAACCAAAAATGGAATAGTTTAATTTTCAGTTGAAAAAATTAATTTTCTACAAAACTGATGAATTTTCAATTGGAATAGTTGAATATTAATTCAAAAAGATCAATTTTCAACCAAAAATGGAACATTTCAATTTTCTGTTGAAAAAATTAATTTTTCACGAAACTGGTGAATTTTTAATTGAATGATGAATCTTTAACTGGAATAGTTGAATTTTAAACAAAAAAGATTAATTTTCAACTGAAGTGATAAATCTTTAACTGAATTAGTTGAAAATTCAATAACAAAAAATTAATTTTCTACAAAAAAATACGATTTTAAACAAAATAAATGAACTTTCAACCACAGAGTTGAATTTTGAAGTAAAGAAGATCAATTTTCAACCACAAATAAAATAGTTCAATTTTCAATTAAAAAAATTAATTTTCCATTAAAAAAAATTCGTCATCATTTTTGAGCCAATAGGAAAAATTCATAAATAATTTATTTAAGTGCTTACTAATTTTAGAGAATTTTCCGCGTAATTTAAATATTGTATTTTCAAATATCGTATATTTAAAGAGAATAGGGGAAAAGGGGGAATTTCAAGAAAAAAGGGAGAACTAAGAAAAAGAGGGGAAGACTGTGAACCCTGTGAAATTCTTTAGAATTATATAAAATACATTGTATACCTTAAACATTTTTAAATCCATTAAATTTTGCAAAATCCCCAGATATCTTTTCACGTACTGCACGTTCGGAAAGTTTTAATATCTATAATATTCTTTAATAAATATTTAGGCCTGAAATTTTCTGAAACACCATTAAATCGCATGAAATTTGCTGAATTGTTTTAAATATTTAAAATCCATTGAAATTTCTTAAATCTTTTAGGTCCTTGGAGAATCTATAAAAAGGCCTAAGACTGGTAAAATCTCTTGAAATACTTTAAAACCCTGTTAATGATCTTGAAATTTGTAATATATTTTTAAATTTCTACAAAATTTTTAAAAACTTTGAAATGAGATAAAACTTTTTAAATTCCCTCGAAATCTTTGAAAATGTTTGACATTCCTGGGAATCTTTTAGAATAAACTAAAAGCTTTAAAACCCTATGAAATCCTTCTGAAGTTTTTAAAATGTTTTGAAGTGGTTTAAAACCCTGTAAATATTTTGAAATATTTTAAGATTCCGATTTTTAAAATAGTAGATGTATTATTAAGATAATCATAAAATTTAAAATTTTACAGGCAAAGTGAAGAAATAGGCGCATTAGCGAATAATATGAGAAAACAGTAGCATTAGTGTCATTTTGTTCAAAGTAGCAAATAGTTTCATCGTCAACAAAAGTGTCAAATAGTGGCAAAAGTGTAATTTATTTAATCATTTAAATCTAAAGATATTTTTTCTTAATTTTATCTTATTACTACTAAGGCTTACATTCGAATTAAAAAATGTAAATTATTACTTGCACCTGCCACTCATAAAGAAAGACAGAATTAGGAATAAAATTGTACAAGACTTTTAAAACAAATAAGAAAAAGTATCAAAAAATGTAATTAATTTTCTAACTTCACTGGCCACGTGATGCCTTGAAGAAGACTTAAGATAACTAAAGGAAATAAAATCTTTAAAAAAATTTTAATTAACCAAGGCTATAAAAAAATTGTAACACAGCAACTAAGATAGCCAGTATATTGAGTCGTCGCCCTAAGGTGGTAGTGTAAATCGAAATGATTTAGTAATTTATTTTTATTTTTGTTTGAAATGCAACCGATGTATCGAGTCACCGTTTTTCTCGCGAGCATTACAATTATCGAGGTTCCAGGATGACTGAACGTAAATCAGGGGCTAGTTAATTGAAGCCCCCTTGAAAACCAGTTTTCTCTGTCGGGACGTCCTCCTACATTAGACACCGGACTATCGACCATCCTGAGCCTTCATTAGTGCCGACTTTTAAAGCTTCTCGTCGTAACATTTAAAAGCGTCAAGAGGAAATTAAATGTAATTACAAAATCATACCTCTGAATGAAATTCCACCTTCTGAACGAAATGGAATTTAAAGCTGTTTCCTCGACGAGAGCCCTGCATTTAGAGACACTTTGTATGCTGAAAAGAAACAAAAATAAAGAAATATCAGTCGTTTGTTATTTTTCGCAAAAAAGGCAATTTTCATTCTAAAAGGGTTTCAGAGGACGTCTGCAAATTGTGCAAGTTTACAGAATTAAAGGTGGATCTTCGTAATAGAAAATATTACAATTTACCAGAGTTGAAAAATAACAATCTTGCGATTGGAAAGCTTTAAATTTCAAATGCTTCCTGGTTATGTGAGTCTAAATGATTTTTAGTTTCAAAATGTAATCGAGAATTCGAACTCTAACTATTATATAACAAAACTATTTTAGTTAGGGCTACTTCTCTTCCGTGTCCGAACTAGGGGGAGGCGTCACGTTTCATGACGTACCTCATTATTATTCTAATAATAATCGATTACATTTGATCCCCTGATTCTTAAGTAATTAATTTTAAAAAAAGGATACTTTAAGAAAATAAGGGGTTAATGAAAATTGCAATATTATAAAGTATGATTTGTTTTTCTAGTTTGGACCTTTGATAGATTCAAAGATTAACCAATAAATGGCTTCATAAGTTCATTGGAATATAGACCCTTTTCAAGGCTCTTGTGAAAAATAGTTTTAATAACAAATAAAATGTCTTGTATTATATTATTATATACATTAAGAAACAGAACAGTAGACAGCGTAAATCAAAGTATGCTAGTTGTTTTAGTTTCATTTCAAATGCATTCTTTGATCTACGCTGTCTGTTTACTGTTCTGTTTCTTTTAACATACTCTTATTATTTTTCGAAAGTGTGGTCCACCGAAAATTTATATGTATCTTCAATCATAATTGCCAAAAAATGTTTGCATGAATCTTTCATTGTAATACCTCTAAAATAACTCTTGTTTTATTCCTAGCTTTTTTTGGCAGTGATTGAAGTACGATTAATTCTTAATTGATATACACATTTTTCATCGGATTTGAGCTTTTTTTAAATAAAAGCTAATTGAATTTCGAAGAGAATAGTGAAAACTGATTATTGAATTCTGTTTTTATTAATTTTTTTATTTGACAACAAAGTTCACTTTAAAATTTTTTTATACGCGATCCCATTTTTTGCAACAACTTGTATTAATGTAAACCATCATGATAAGTCAGTAAAAATATTTAGAGACTTTATTTTTCAATTTTTTGTTCGGGATGTGCTTAAAAACAATACACAGTTTTTTCAAATTCAAAGTAATTAATAATCTTATAAACAAATTTAATAAACAAATGAATATCTTAGCCATTTCACCTTCTGAACACTTCGTTCCTTTAACAAAATTAATCAGAAAAATTTAAGCAATAAATAATATGAAGGATTTGTTAATATTTAATAACAATTAATAATTGTTTAAATAAATTTGAAGAACAAATACAGATTTTGGTCTGCTTATAACAGGCAGATTTCGCTTTCTCAACGGATCAAGTTTAAATAACTTGGAAAACTCCTTCGCTTATATTATACTTAACCAAATAATAAGAATTTTTTTATTTTATAAACATTTTAATGAACAAACTCTAGTGACTCAGAAAGGTCCTTATTTATTAGAAGGCATTTTCAGGCAATAATATTTGTTTCTTATTATTTAAATAAATTTGATAAATAAATACACATTTTCGTCAATTTTCAACAAGCAGATTTCGCTCTTTTTAACGGAATCAATTTTAAAATACTTGGGGAAATCCTTCGATAATGATACTTCATTAGGAAAGAATAAATGATGATTTTATAAACAATTCTATAAACAAATTCACAACTTGACTACTTTTCAACAAACGAGTGTCGTTTTTTTTACCAAATAGACTGTCAGTGCCTCAAAAAGTACTTTATTTATTAGGAGACTTTGTCAGGCGACAAAATTTGTTATTTATTTGAATACATTTTATAAGGAAATACAAATAAAGAGTAAAGATTGGAATACCTCTACATCCAAAAGCATAAGCACTGCAGCTACAGCTACCATAGGCAGTAAAATTTAAATTGTTGAAGAAAACGGCTTACACTTAAATAATGAAGAAATCGCGGATTTCTAAATAAAATTGTTTATGAAAAAACAATTCTAATTGATTACTAAAATAACATGAAAAAAGTATACAGGCAAGTTATTCAGAGTTTATTCTGTTGAAAAAACGAAATATATGCCGGTTAAAAATTGACGCTAATCTGTATTTTTTTATAAAATTTATTTAATTAAATGAAAAATTATGTCACCCGACAAAGTCTCCTAATAAATATGGTTCTTTCTGAGTCATTTTCAGTTGATTTCGTGAAAAAAACTACTTCCATTAGGTCAAAAGTAGTCAGGTTGTGAATTCGTTTATAAAATTGTTTATAAAATTAAAAATGATTGTTCTTTAATGAAGAATAATAAGGAAAAGATTTTTACAAATTATTTAGAGTTAATTTCGTTCAAAAAACGAGATTGAAAATTGACGCAAATCTGTATTTGTTTAAATAAATAACAAATATTGTCGCCTGATAAACTCTCCTATTATATAAGGTCCTTTCTGAATCGCTAGTAGTGGAATCCGTAAAAATAATCCCTTTGTGAACAAGTAATCAGGTTGTGAATTTGCTTATAAAAATGTTTATAAAATGAAGTTATTCTTGCTTGATGAAATATCATAAGCGAAGAATTTTCCTAAGTAATTTAAAATTTACTGGATTGAAAGAACGAAATTTTCCGCTTGCTACTTGACAAAAATTTGTATGTGTTTATCAAATTTGCTCAAAAAAATACCAATCATTATTTAATATTAAAAAATCGTACATATTATTTATTGCGGAAAAATGTTCAATTAATTTTGTCAAAGGAACTAAGTGCTTATAACGTGAAATGGCTGACATGCGTTTGTCTATTAAATTTGTTTATAAAATTAACAATTACTTTAGATTGTCAAAAATGAGAGCCTAGACATTATTTTTACGTATATTCCGAACAAAAAATTGAAACACAAAGTCTCCAAGTATTTTTAATCTTGAAGTAACACTTTCACTCATTGATTTGCTAATATAAAAATAAACATCTTTTTTTAAATCTTGGAACCTCCTGAATATTATTTATAAGAATTGTCTTCACTAATAACATGATGTTTTATGTAAATATAAGTATTTGTAGAAAAATAAGATCGTTACAAAAAAATTTTATTTCAACTTTGTTGTCAAATACAAAATTAATAGAAAATATTCTTGTACGCGGAAAGGCCTCAAATAACGGAATAAATTCTCTAGTCATTTTGGAAGGCGTTTTCAAATTTATTGTGAAAAACAGTGGTCTGTCAAATATTAATTTATCTCTTATGGATCAATATAGATACAAATATCTGTTAAAATTTAAGTCACTTTTCGCAACTACATAAACATTGTATTTTGAAACCTAGACTAATTCTGTGTCCTTTTTATCAGGAATTGCAGTTTTTAGCCTCAATTTGAAATTTGAATTTGCTTATTGAGTTCGAAGATTTCAATCTAAAATTATTTAACTATTAACGTTCTCAATTCACAATTGATTAATTTTAAACGCTTTCAATCCTAAATTATTAAGTTTTAGCCGTTTCAAGCTTTAAATTACTAAAACGTTAAGACCCAATTGAAAGTGGTGCCATTTTGAATAATTTAAATTTAAAATCGTTTTTTGATATTTGAATTTAAAATTGCTTAAGCACTAAGGTTCTTACTTTTAAATTGCACAATTTGAAACGATTTCAATTTAGACCAAATAAATTTACTCAGTTACATTTTTTTAATTCGCAATAAAAAATTATTCAGATCCAACATCTTTCAATTATAAATTATGCAGAATGATTTTTGTTAAAAGTAAGAGACAATTATGGATCCTAAAGGATCCTACTCATCCTAAGGAATAATAAAGAAGAGATTCCCAGATATTTATGACACTGAAAGATTTCAATGTTTGGACGCCTCGATTTTTTTTAGAGATTCAACAAATTAAGGCTGTTGATAAAAAATATGGTACTATGGGGACCAAATCTTGAAAATAGGGTACTTTAGAGACCACAATTAAATATAGGGTACAATAGAGATATAGGGACCGATGTGTGAGACCTGGAATCAGGACAAAGAACATCTCTGTGTACATAGGTTTTCCTCGCAAGTGACTAATTTACGGACTATCGAAAACCCATCTGCACTGTTAGAAATGTTCGGAAAAATCCGACACATTCAGTATACTAAAGTCACTGAAATTCACGAAATTAGGTTGCTGAAACGAAATTCAGTAACTTTTATAGTAAACTTACTAAATTTTGGTTAATATTTAAAAACAGTATCTGAAAATTACTAATAGTTTCCTAAAATTCCTAAATGGTAACAGAAATATAAGTTATCGTGACTAAAAGATGTGCGCAGTTAGCAATTGCGCAATACTCGCTTCTCGATCGCGTTCGAAGCGGACAAATCATGGTGGTTGCGGACAAAGCATGGTGGTTGTGGTCATGGGCGTCAATGCACTACAAAGGTTGTTTTGAATTATAACGATGCAGTAAACCCCTTTTTTGGATATTAAATGATCTCAAACGTAAAAAGGATTCAAAATTTGCACGAAAAGAAGAAACTGAAAAAAGTGTTGAAATCGCGAGTGAAGGCAACGACCTAGAAGCTCGGTTGATGAGCAAATTATCTTTGCAATAAAATAGTTACAAGATACTGCAATCATTTGCCTCGTAAATGAACTTCTAAAAAAGGTACATCAGGCCAACAAGTAACTAGCAGTAGTTGCGTAAGTAATTAATTAATCTAGATTTCAATGGAATGGTAAGTCCCGCTGTTTACGTCAAATGACGCTCTCTTGACTAGATAGCTAGGTTATATCTGTAATTTCGAATCGTTCGATTGGTTCATTAATTTTAATATAAATTTTTAGTATATATTTGTCTTAACAATATAAATTGTAGTATGAATATATGTGAGCGAATTTTATATGTAAATAACTACGTATGTATCTAGGTTATATAATATACTCAATAAATGAAATGGGTTTATATTAACTGCATTCATATTTTCTTACTATTTATATTGTCAAGACAAATATATACTACATATTTTACATTGAAATCAATCACCCGAAGAAATGTTTTAATCCCTTCAAATTTTTATTTACAGTAACTGAAAATTACAAAATTGGAACATAATTGTCTGAAACATATGACTAAAGCGTCTCTGAAAATGCCTACAGAAATTTTGAACAGTGTGGTAGATAGGTTTTTCGAATCAGTTTCTCGGTGCTCAGTCGACCCCGCAATACTGAAATTCATGTAGATAGGCTTACCTTTTCGTAGATAGAACGTTTCTAACTAGTCTAGTTAGGAGCTAGTTATCTTCGAATTCAATCCAAATTTCTAATTACCTTTTATACAGATGAATTCATTTTTTCCACTACGAATCCAAAGATATAAAATATGTAGATAGAACCTTTCTTGAAAAGTACGGCAGAGTACACCATGTAGGTAACATTGTTTATGGCAAATAGTTGAGAGCTTTTAGGTGAAGTGTAAAGAAACGTCGAGAGAATGTCCACGTTAATTGAAATTGTAGAATGGCCAAGCGAATACCAGTGCAACGGCTGCTGTTCGCGAGTTTATGTCCCCGGTAATTTAACTTTGCGTTAAGCGAGGCGACAAAATGTTTGTCGCTTCGTTCGTTGCCATCGCGTCTCTTCTGCGAGAACACACAGTGTCACACAGAAAAAAAGAAAGTTTCATTTTGAACAAAGAAAAGGCGTCAAAATGAACTGAAACAAAATTAAACCATAATTGGTTCATATTGAGCAATACGAATATTGAAAGCAATTCCATTGTTTTTCAGTTTTTACATTGATCAAGAGAGCGAACATAACTGAAGTTCAAAATGAGTTTGTAAAAATATGACCTGAAACAAAATTGAATCCCGAGTTTTTTCTGTGCATCATCGCGACAACAGGTGAAACGGGGAATTTACAACTTCAGAAATACCGTGTTCTAACTGCTGAAATATCGAATCCTCAAAGTACGAGTGATTTTCCATATTCCCAAAGACGAATCACCTTTCAATCATGAATGCCAATCAAAAATTGAAGAGTTTTGTATGAAAAAGCACTCTGACTGAAGCTTTTGAAATATAATTGAAATGTGTAGAATTTTCCTTATAAGGATGGAAACCAAACAGTTGGAATTATTCCCTTATTTAAAATTTCATAAGAAATAATTAAATACTTAATTTATACTCATTAACAATATTTCGTATGCGTCGAAATAATAATTGATAGGTGTCATGGGTATAACCATGTGAGTGCCACTTTTTTCAAAACACGTATTTTTGGTTTGAAAATTCTCTAAAATTCTGCCGCACATTGTGGTAGAAAAAAATTTGATTTTTAAATTATTCAAACAATTTTTTTAGATATTCGAGATGCATAAAAACTAATAGTATTGGACAATTTTTTGCTCCAATCAATTTTTTATATATTGTATGAATATAATTATATGTAATTCCAAGATTTCTGATCTTTTAGATCAGAAATATCCAACTTGCCGATTTATTTAAATTCTCAAGGGAGGAAAATTAATACATTTAGGTGTGAAAATCAAACTCCCGAATCATAAAATTAATGAAAAACAGTTTTTTTACTGGATGACATAAAAACTCGGGAACATTTAGGAAGTATATAATACTCTGTAATTATAATGAGAAAAGAAAATGTACTTTATTTTGGAATTTTTTATTAATTCTGAAGTTATACGAGTATTGATAATAATTATTTTGAAAAAATCCCTGCATAAATCATTCCTCCAAACACAATCGTATAATATTCCAGGGACATGCTATTGTCAACTTTTCGATTTTCACCTATAAACAAAGTTTCTTGCAATTCTGATTGCAAATAAATACAAATGTTCTGCCTAAAATCCTAAAATGGAAGTTATACTATTAGCCAAGTATAGAAATGGCATCATTCCTTTCTAAAAATACATAATCTAATAGATCGGGGCAGAGCTGTGATCTTAACGTTTATGCCCCATAAAAACTAAGAATAATGAATGATACAAAAATTTTTATTTTTGAGAAGAAACTAAAATGATTATTTACAACTTTGCCCCAAACTGATTTTAATTTTAGCCATAAAACAGACATTTTTCAATAATAGGGTCATTCACTAAAATTTTTTATTTTTGAATACAACAAAAGCTATTCATTCTAACATCACTAATAATGATACAAGTATAATTAAAAAAAAGTCTTTTTCCAATTTTTTATGCAAAAAAGAAAAATATAAACCCTTTTCAAATTTGTATTTTTGTCGCGCCATGCTCCCAGCTAGATGTGACGTCACATGCTTTCAAAATTTCTAAACAAGCTGGAGTTTCGAGCTTTTTCTTTAAAAAATGGAAATGCTAAGACTGGTGTTTTGTGCCTAAATGTAGAAATACCAGTTTTAAAAATTCTTAAAAAAGATTTTTATGTACATCCAATGGTGGGAAAGAATTTATTAAACGTTCCGCCATAACATGCGTCCTCATATCTAACCAACAAAATTAACAGTACGAATATATTGTTGCTAAGATCTTTGAAACTACTTTAACGTTAGCAAATATATTTATTTTTAATGAAGAAATATACAATATGCACTATTTCATAGTGTATTGCACTTTATTACTTAATAATTCACAAAGATTTTCAAATATTTTAAATATTTCAAACTGTTTGAAGATATGTCACAAGGTTTTCAGAAAGATTTCAAATATTTCAAAAGATTTAAAGAGATTTCAGAAGATTTCACAAAGATTTCAACCATTCCAGAAATATTTCAAAGCTGTCAAAAGATTTCAAGGATTTCAAAGATTTCAAAAAGGTGTGTAGATCAAATTTGAAATATTTTAAATGATTTCAATGATTTTAAAAAGATAGCAAAGATTTTAAAATATTTCAAAGATTTGATATGGTTTCAAAAGACCTCACAACGATTTCGGAAAGGTTTTGAATGTTTAAAATGATTTGAGATGATTTTAGAAAATTTCAGAAGATATCACAAAAATTTCAAATATTTAAACAGATTTAAATTGTTGATGATTTCAAAAGATTTCACAAAGATTCAAAAGATTTCACAAATACGTTGTACATCAGATTGCAAAGATTCCATAGGATTTTAAATATTTCATAATGGTTTTAGAGATTTCAAAAGATCTGAAAGATTACAAAATTTATTACCTGCCATTTTTTTATTGACTTCCAAATTTTATTTTGAAGCTCGACATCATCAGTTTGAAATATTATCGAATTCCAAAATAACCTTTAAAGTAGCACTTTTAATATTTCTAATAAGTCAATGGTTTCTATTACTCAACTATTCAATAAAATGCAACAGTACAGACATTGTTGGCAAAAAAAAATGCAGTGACTCATTTCACTGTTTGATGTACAAAAAAGGAAACCTGGGAAAATTTGATTGATTAACTCTAGATAAATATCCCATTCAAAACACTTTTTTTTAGTAAAAATTAAAGGCTAATGTGTTTGCGCTGCAAGGGGAATATAAATTTCACCTAGAAACACACTACAAACTCTTGATTTTTAAAGGGGTTCAAGTGACCGTTAAAATATAACTCCAAATTACTTTAGTATACAAAATTTCTTTTCCACTCGGAATCTTAAAAAAAATTTAAATAACTTGATTTGTGGTATACGGATTTATATGTTCTTCAATTTATATGTTTTCCTTCAGGATTTCAAAAAAAAAAAATTTATTGATATCGAATCATTTGATGCTACAGGGTTCTACATAATATTATGATCGTCATTCCAGTATAGCTGGATCATGCAAACTTTGATATGAAAGATTCAGCCACACAAGTCTATAATAACTCAAGAATACGATGTATGATACTTTACGGATAAATATTCATAATACGTAAACATAATAGTATACCTAAAATAGCCATTCCGTATGGTTTTAGCTCTGAGCAAGCAGTAGAATATGGTTTTAATAACCAGAATTATGCGTGTAACGTCCAATTATTGCTAACAGTGAATTAGTAATTATTAAATTATTATCGTCGCGCAGCATTGATTAATAATAAGGCAAAAATGATACCTGCATAAGGGGTTTTCTGAGAAACTATAAGCAGATAGATACTAACTCTTGTAGAAATGAATTAGTCATCACTCTATGAGTCCATGAAAAAGATCATACGTTCAAGATCATTCATGTCGTAATCGTATCACCTTATTATGTGGCGTCAAGAAAACAATGATCGATTGCATCTTATATTCACTCTGTATTTTTTCAGGTAAATACAAATAGATTCATCTTTGCTTCACTGGGTCTAGGTCATTTCACGATTTAAAAATATATTGTCCCTATTCATGCATAAACTTCATCGAGCTTCTCATGAATAGTGCAATGGATTATTGTGAAGAAACAATTGCTAGAGTTTATACGGGTATGTGTAATCCGTTCATATATGATACACGCTGATATACATACTTGTACATAATCGCTGTACGGAGTTCAGGAGGTCATCTATGGCTATTTATGAAAATGACTTGGCCCAGTCCTTCTGTCAAAAAAAAAAAAGAAACAATATTATCGCGTATTGGTTTATGATCTCGAATTAAAGAGCTCAGACGTGAGAAGAAGAATAATATAGTCATTTGTCTCTCGTGTTTTCTCATTGTTTTTAGAATATCTAATTGAAATTGTGAATTATGTGATACTTGAATGTAATAATTTATAGATTAATTATTCAAAAGGTTTGTTGGAATTTAAAAATAAGAATGTGAGTCAAAGCTAACTAGTTGTTGTGCATTTGAAATTTAAGTGTGTCAGTAACAAAACTATAGATAATAATCAATAATATCGGTACTTTTCAAAAAAGCGAAAAAATATTCTATAAAATCGAAATCACCATTTGAAGATAAAACAAAGGTCCTTTCCTGAGCTGAAGTGTTGCTGAACTAGGACCAAAAAAGTTGGATTGAAAAAAGTTATCCCGTTTTAAGGAAATAGATGTGGAAGCTGACAGTCTTAAAGTCACACTGAACACAAATTAGAACAGGCTTGGCTGCGGATTGAGATAAATATTTAATCTTCAGATAAAATTAAAAAAACTTACGCCTGAGATACGGAGTTCCTTAATGCGGGTACAAAAGGTTTGATACAAAAAAATTATTCCGTTTCGAAAAAATCAAAATTTAGGGAGACGGTATCATACTGTGTCAGATAATTTTTCGCTGGAAGGCCTAGAAAAAAAGAAAATAATATTTTTTCAATACATGATAATAAACTTTAATCGAAATGTTTGTATGAATATATTAAAAATTGGAAATTGAAACAATTTCTTTTTTAGCGCAACATATATTTGAATTTTAGAGAAATTTTTAAACAATATAAACCAATTTCGGAAAAGTTCGAAAAGAATAAACCTGAAACACTGTGGCAAAAACTTTAAAAAATAACCATTTACAGTGAAAATTTTAAAGTTGTTCCGTATTCTTTTGAAAATTTATAGACAGTAATTCAAGCAGCAATTTTGTATTAGAAATTTTTAATATATTGAACAATTTGAGAATGGAATTCTGCCGATTTGATGAAGTGAACTATGAACAATTCAGAATTTCCAAATTCAAATATTGCGCAATTTTTTTAAATCTTGAAAGATTTGAGAATTTCAAGATATCCAAAATGATACAATCTTAACTTTTTACAAACTGAAAAGCTTCTAAAGTTTATCAATGAAAAATAAGAATTTCAACACCATCTAACACCTTCGAAAAGTGAGGAATTTTAACCATGAAGCAATAAGAAATAAACCATTTTTGATTGAAAAAATAGGATTTAAAATGAACTATTATTAGAATGGTCGAAGTTTGGAACATCTAAAGTGTAAATCAGTTCCAACGGAACAATTTTAAATTGAACACGTTTAAGATTAAACATTTAGGGATTTTCAATATTTAAAAAATCTTCCTTATATTTTTGAAAATTGAGTGCTTTATAATTAGAAAGATGACAAATTGAACTACTTGAACCTGAAAAATAAGAAATGGAACCATTTCAAATTTAAGTAATTTAGTATTGAAAAATATTATTTAAAAAATTTCAAGTAAAGTCATGACATTTTGAATAACATTTTGACTATTTTGTACCTAAATGTTTTAAATAATGTAAAGTTGTGAACTTGGCAGTTATAATTTCAAGATTATAATTTTCATCGTTCGTATTTGAAATAATTGAGGTTAAAACTCTTTAAAACTCAACGATCTTTTGAATTAACAACGTTTAATATTTAATATTATATAATATTTTCTATTTAAATAGGAATAACTCCGATAAAAAATACAAATATTATCAGTGATTATGATTGAAATATTTTTAGTTCGACGTCTTAAACTTATTCGGACGGATAGTAACCATTTTTTAAATGAATTGTGAAAATCTTGTCACAATCAATTTTTATTTCGTTAGGTATATGAACCCTGAAAAAACGTTATGAAAATGGGAGGCATCCACATATTATTAAAAATAAAAACTTCAATTTTCTGGTCAAATTATGCAAGATACAAAAATATGTTGTCAAGCAAAATTGTTCATCTAAAAAAGATCCTAATATTTTGCTGAAACCACTCTTTAAATAAGTTGTATAGTTTTTCTTTTAATCACAGAAAATAAAAAATAAAAATGCGCCCAATCAAGGAGAAAATTTAAAAAAAAGTTTTTAATTCTCCAAAAAAAGTGCAGGAATATTTTCAGTTCCTTCATTAAACATTTTTTTTAAGTTTTTACAACAATTTGAAAAAGTTTTTTTTAAATAAATCACTAAACTTTTATGAAATGATTACCTTCACTAAGTTCCCTGACATTGATTTAGTTCATCAATATATATAGCTTTTTAAAATACTGCCTAGGCAAAATAACTCAATTATTTCGATAGCCTGCCACCCGAAATCATTCCTTGGCGTACCAAAAACATAAAAAAATGCCTCTGTTTGGGACTCGAATTGCCTAATTGGTTACCTCATCTTCCGGACTGACTGTAAATAATTTATATTTTTAATAACTCTTTGTTATAACAAAATTATTTGTTTTTTTTTAATTTTTAAATTTTTCTTTTTATAAAATCGAACTATGTTAATTTATGATGATGGAACCTTTCTAATATAATCATTGCAAAAATAGATAATGCACGATGTGGAATTATACATATGCTACTTAAAAAAATATCGTAGCATTTTAAAATTAATATGTTTTTAATCTCCCCTCCGGCTCTTTGTCCACGTGGAAAATTGCGGAGAAAAAATTTTATAGAAGCTTTTATTTGACTCTAATAAATATAAAACGATATTTCATATGATATTGACTCTAGACTGGCCCCTGGAAAAAATCATAGAACCACAAATCAAATAAAAAACGTTGGTCTTTATAAAATACTTCAAATTTTTCAAAGTCCTTAACTTTTTTCAAGTTTTATTTCACTTTTGGAAGAACTTTCTTTTACGCTGGTAATTCTAGATGAAAATTCTTTAGCTATACTAAGTTAATAGGATAACACGAATTGGTGAGTACATAATACATATTATGGTGCATAATTGTAAGAAAGGTCATATACTTTGCACCGAGGTTATCTGCAGTAATTGAATCCATGGTATAGCTTGATTTATTCAAAGTGGCAATGACTCATTGCACAATTTGATTGCGTCTAATGGTTTGTCATGAGCAAACATACATACGTGTCACAGAAGAATTATACAACAGAGTGTTGAGATTGCAGTGCATGCTAGTGACCACCTACTCAATTTTCCTAGGATGAAGTAAGGTCTTATTAAGACAGAGAAATTAATCTAGAGAACTGTGTTTAGTTGTTTACAATGCTCGGGAAGATTTAGTACCTCTATTTTCTGAGTCAAAACTGTGAGGTGTGGTCTTAATATATTCTAGAGTGCATTCATCATTGTATTCACAATTCATGATATTGAAGCATTGAACAAGATTCGTCTCGGACAGAGTGCCTGGTCGCATACGAAATGTTTGCTCCTCTGAAATACCTTTTCATGGATCGGGCTTACTTGAGGGACTTGAGTTGAGGTGTTTACAAAAAGCTTTAGAGTAATTTTAGACGTTCTATCAAGATGCTGAAAGCTTCTGGAAACTTGAAGTAGTTTCTGAAACTTCCTTCTGGAAAGTATATGGTGTACCAGTAGGATGGTCCAAAAATGTATTGGAATTTTTTTCGAATTTTCATGCGACATACTACAAACGAATAATTACTTTATGAATATCACCCCCATAAGTCTGTTTTATAGGGTACCAAAAAAACTCCATAAGTGAAAAATTCGGGTTGGCGAGTCGTTAGCGGTAATTATGATTTTTTGCGGTTTTTTAAATAGAAATGGTTTTTAGTACATAAAATACTACCTAGTACTGATAATTAAATGTTTACATGAATTTTTAAAATAATTTATTATTGTTTTTAGCCATTTTCTCTTACAATGGAGTTAGAAAGTTGAAGCTTTTTCCAAATTTTTTAACTTCTTTTCAAATTTTCAGTTAGAGCAAGGCAATAATCAAATTTAACAGAAATAAGTATCTAAATCATGTATTATTATGATAAAAAGTTGCAGTTTTTAATAACATTTTTCCACTGTTTGTCCTCTTTTCAATTAGAGGGAGGTAATAATTAATTCAAGTTGACAAACATAATTGTTTAAACAAATCATTATTGTTTGTAACTACCTTGAACTATATTAATGATAGATTAAATATATTTAACAGTTTTGTTATTATGGGAAATATTATAGCAAGGAGTGTTTGGGAAAACACTTCCAGTTCATTCCACACAAAAAATGAAGTCCATTCATGAAAAAATGGTCAAAAAGTACATTTGTTTACAAAAATTGTTTATATATTCTACAGTTTTTGTCAGTATGAAAAATATGACAACAACCCGTGTGGAAATTGTTCTATGGCCCAAGCTGGAGCCAAGCCTGGCAAAATTAGGCCCCGGCCTGGGGATCGAGCTTGGGCCAAACACCGCATGAAACGCAGAAACTGGCTCGGGCCTGACTTGCCAGATCGCCCAGCCTGGCCCAGGCTCGAGCCTAGTTTATAATTTATTATTAATTATTTTTAATTAATATTAAATATTATTTATGATTTTAAGAAGAAATCAATGTTACATTTAAATCAACTTTATTTTTTTCATTAAAAACGAACAGAAAGAACATGAAGAACATATATATTTTTAATACTTATTTATATTACGGCCGATCTACGTCCTGTTT